>VDFB02373267.1:35000-99813 GCA_007258455.2 Sequoia sempervirens | reverse complement strand
GCTTCTAATTCTTTAGTAGGGAATACTCTCTCATCTGTCTCCGTCCAACTCAGGTTGCAATACTATTTTTTTGTCCTATTTCTTCATCTAACTCCTCTTCACCAATTTCCTTTCACTCTTCCAAAACTTATTTTCTAATTTCTAAATCCTCACCTTAATCTTTCCTACTTTTTCAGGAACTATCTACCCCATCATTTCAGTCATCTCATCCTCCACTTTTTCACAATAATACTCTAAAAATAGTGTTCACATGGGTCTCCTCACAACCCAATCCATCTTGCCTACTACAATCTCACATCATGCAATTTTTCATCAGACTCAATCTACAAAATAAATTCCTTCATGGTTTCAAGCTCTCTACTACTCAGGACTCATCTACCTCCAAAACATTTCATGAGGTTCTTCTCTACTAGTTCACACACTTTCTTCTAAGTTGGAACTACCTCTTGATCAATGATCTATTCATACAACACTCACAGGTCTTGGTGGATCCTCCCCACTCTCAGTACTACCCACTTTGATACCAATTGACACAAGAGGGAACTCCCCTCTACCACTAAACTCAAACACCATACAATTTTCATAGGAAACTCTACTTAAATTCAATAACAATTAAAATAAGTATTGCAAAATTTCATATGTTGTTAAATCGATTACAAATTCAATCCTCCTGGTCTTCCATAGCCATACTCTATCTCAATCCTTTTATAAATATATCATACATTCATTTTCTATCATTTAACCTAAAACCATATTTGGTCAATGACTGACATTGAACTCACAAAGAGTTTCAGCACCACACATGACTCATCATGTTTTGTTGAAGCAAAATTTCACTTTACTCTCACACACTCTCCTCACCTCCTATTTCAATGTTTAGTCTTCACATTCCACATGGATCAATTCACTATTATGTTGTTTCAACAACAAAAACTTAGAAAGTTTGCTACAACATATCATTTCTTTACCATGTATCCCTCACTTTATTCTATCTTTGTGTAGCCCTAGACAACCCTTCACATTCTCATTTGCATCCCATAACTTTTCCCAACTTTTTGTCTTCATGTGTCTTAGGTGGTCATTAACTTTCTCAAGACTGTCACAACTTCCTTTTCTTTGAGTGGCATTGGTTCACTTTAATAGCCCTTTCCCTTGAACATTGACATTCACAACCTCCTTATTTCACTATATTATCATCTTGACAAGAAAATTCCCCCCTCTTCCTCCTACATGGCCCCAACAAGCAAAATGAAATTATCTTCATCTATTTTTTGTGACTTCTACCTTGCTACCCCCTCTCTCTAGTTCATTCCCTTCTTTAATCATGTGGCGTATCCCCCCTGATTTGATTTTAAATTCACACTTTTCACTCCATGATGGTGCCAGTTCCCCTTTCTTTTATTGCCGCTTAATTTTATTTTCTTATCTTTTAAAATTCCTATTGACTTCCTCCAGCTTCAAACCCACATCCCACTTGGTTTTCCATTGATCATCATGTTAATATCGAAGGTGAAAAATCATAATAAAACATCAATTTCCTCTTTTCAATTTTTGTATATCAAGTGCCCAATGTCACAATTTATGTAACAATAGTTTCTTGAGGTACTCCATTAGTTAGCTCATGTATCAACTTGTACCTTCATATTTTCACGCACATCGATTAGGGAAGTTGAAACTATATCTACAAATATTTTTGTTAAGAATTCTTCAAAAAATCCATTTTGTTTATGTCCATTAATTGACATTTCATGTGGAATTAATTCAAATTGTTCATGTACCCAGTCTATGCTTTGAATCTTTGCATCTATGTCTACAAGGTAGTCAAAACTACAATGAATGGATGTTCATTCTCTTCCATCAAATTCAAAGCATGAGGATGCTAGAAAAATTAGTGGAGATTTTCTTTATACTATCCAATTACATTTTCTTAAAATATTTTCTATCATATCACTTAATAGTGAGATCATAAGATTTGAAAGGTTTATGCATAATCAAAATTGGAAGAAAAGTAAACAGACAATATTTTTGGTTGGTGTTGATCACTTGTTAGATCATGTAATCCTGGAAATTAAGGGAATGGGTGATTTATGGCCTAGGTCATAGGTGATCCCACAATACTAGTTTAAAATTTTTGGCCAAACTGGACACTAAACTATTTTTTTCCAACTAAATATTCACTTTCGAGCACCTATAGTGGCTAAACTGTGAGGAATTTGAAGATGATAAAAACTAGTGATTTGTGAATTTTTTTTTGTAGATTGTAAATATATTTTTTTCAAATTTTTTGGAATCATATTGCAATTGTTTTTCCATCTCCTTCAAAAGCTTGTTTTTTCAGTAAAAACCATTTTAAAGAAGTGATGCTCACCATATACAACAAAAAAAAATTCTATGAAGGATAAAAATTATAATTCTTTTGAACTTGGATTTGTATCTACAATATCTATCACTTTCATTTGGTTTCATATTGTCTTATTGAATATTTTTTCCTTAATCATGTTTTTGAAAAGGAAAAAATAGGTTTTACAGGGACCTGAAACCGCATAGTTTAAACAACAAAAGATAACAAAATAAGTCCAAACGAATAGATAGCTGTCCCACAAAGGAAACAATAGCAAAAAAGACAACAGGGTCCAAAAAAGGACCACCCAAAAAAACCAGAAACAACAACGATCGCACTACTCAAAAGTGTTCAGCAACTCATCAGCCTCCATTTCAACATCCTTCATATCCTGTAACCCCTGCTTGAGGATATGAGCCGTATGTGACGAAGTCGGGGTCTTCCTCTTAGTGTTAGCCCGGGTCCGAGTTGAAATCCCTTCACTAGCAGATCTGCAGCCACCTCTGTCCACGTCCAAATCCACAACCAGCGAACCCTTTGGATTTTTTTTTGAGCTTTTCCACCATAGCATTGATGATGATGGTATTATGCTTGGCAATTTTGTGATTGTTCACCACCGTGGCCCTAATATTTTGGCCTATCTTGGATATATTACACTTGATACTGATCAATCTTTCCTCCTGCGAAAGCTGTCTTTTCCTTGGTAAGGGGGTTTCCTATCCTTCAATCTCTTTACAACTCCAGCTCATCTTCTGCTCCAAATCCTTGATCCTGTTGCTTAGGTCCATATTACGGCCTTTCAAATCATAGATTTCCTTCTGGGTCCACTTGAGAACAGTGAACAAACCATCTGTACTTTTCTCTGCCACACCCACAATGTCCTCGGGATTGAGCTTATTCAAGGCCGAATTAATTTCATCCTGATTAGGGGAATCAAAAGGGGCATTCCCAAATCTTCCAGATGCAGGGACACTAGGAACTGACTCCTTACTGACCATAGGTTTATCAGAAAGAATTTCCATGGAATTCCCAGAATACGAGACAAGTTTAGTAACAGAGGTACCTTTAAGACCAGAGACCAAACCCGGAGTAGGACAGGCGGGAGGTGGCTGGGGATTAAGACAGGGCGGCAAAGCAAAACCCGGGCTAGGGCACTCAAGCAGAGGCTTCAACTTAGGACAAGACGGCGAAGAAGAATCCTTAAGGGCCTTCCGGCAAGACCGAGACTGGGGAGTATAGGTATTAGGGCCATTAGGGGTACAAGTAGGGGGGCCCGGGGGTCGATCTCCCTACTACTTTCTGTATCCTCGTCATCCAAATCTCCGAGATCAACACTTTTAGGCAAAGTAGGCAAATTTTGATAATGCTCAAATATGAGCCTGACAAGACCAGGGTGAATAATGGCATTCTTCCTAGGGTTTCTTTCAACTTCATCAAGGAAATTCTTCAAAGAGGAAATTAAGTAAAAAGGTAGAGAGATACGAACCTTGTGATGGAAGTGGTTCAGAATAGCAAAGTGGTAACCATACACTCTGGTGAAGTGCCCGTCAACTGTAATACTCTCCATAATAACTCTTAAAAAAAATTTCCATATGGATTTGATGGACTCCACATCAAAGTAGCTATTGGCGACCTTAACCAACTTAGCTTTCTCCTTGTCTTTTTTAGGAAATTTAATGACTGCTTCATTAGAAAACCGACGGTCCCGATAAAATTTCACACGCTCTGTTGAAAGACCAGTTATCTCACCTATTAAATCCTCATTCAGCTTAACATTCCTGCCAAAAAACACAATCTCTCCATTTTTCTAGTTTTTAACAAAATAGTCCAGCATCCCCTCGTCAGTACCATGGAGCTTTTCCAAATACATGACTAAGCCTCCCTTCTCAATTCTATCCCAAGCTTTTTCGTTCTTTTTATGCTCCTTAAAGCTGCTTGGCTCCACACGTTTTCTTTCTCCTCCCATTTTTAGAGCTCTGTTAAACAAAACCCTACTGTTGCTCTAGGTCCTGTTTAGGCATAATTTTTTAAACACCCAGAAAGCGTGCCGAGGACTCTTCTCGAAAAGGAAAATGACGTCAATCCCATCAAATCTAATGAAATAAACGTACCAAATCTTTATCCACTTCATCATGATGAATACAAACTTCTCTTCCATGCACTGAATCATAATAAATTAGCGCTTTCACATCAGGGTGGAGGATGTCATTCTTCCTCCACATGTTTTCCCCACCCTTCTTGACCCCTTCATTGGCGAAGTAATCAACCACTTTATTGGCTTCTCTATAGGCATGAGACACTTACACTTTATCAAATTTACTTAATAAGAATTTAGTATCTTCAATCCACTTTTTGATGGTCCATGAGGGAGGGGTAAGCCCTAAAATGCAATTTATTATATTCATTGAATCACCCTCCAACCAAAGACATTTCATGTTCATCTGAAAAGCCAAACTAACCACATGATAAGCCCCAATAGCTTCCGCAACATGATTAGTTTGGGTGTCGATGTCCACAGCAAAAGCTGCAATAAAAGCCTTGGAGTTGTCCCTTAAAACACATCCACTACCAGCTTTCCCAGGGTTTCCTTTTGCTGCACCATCAAAATTGGCTTTCACCCAGCCCAAATGCGGCAGCAACCACCTTGCATTCTCTCTCCCACAAATAATAGGTTTGATGACATTTACCCCAACTAATTTTGAATTCCATTTTTTAGCTATGGCAAAGTCGAAAGGAGACCAATTAGCTTTCTCAACCATTTTTCTTGGAATTAAAGATAAATTTTCCTTTATAGCCCTTACGATCTTAGCATGCAAGTCCCCTTCCAGCATCTCTTTATCCCTAAACACTCTGTTGTTCCTTTCCTTCCAAATATTCCAAGACACAAAAGGTAGAAGAAAAGACCATAGCTTTCGAACAAAAGGATTTTTTGAAGGAGCTTTCCATTGCATGAAGAAATCTTCAACAGAAATAGGGGAAATGCAGACCATATCAAGAAGCATAAGAATTTTACCCCAAATATTTGAAACAAAAGGGAAGTGAAGAAAAAGATGATTAACAGTCTCAGCATCATTCCTATACATATAACATCTGTTTGGTAATTGAATTCCTCTTTTTCCAAGATTATCCTGAGTGAGAATTTTATTCTATAGCGTAATCCAGTAGAAAATATTTATTTTAGGAGTCAAGTGATTAATCCAAGCCTTAGCCCAGAAGGGAGGAGGCTCCACCAGACTAACCAACATAGAAGTGGCAGAAGAAACCGAGAAAATACCAGACGGGTTATCTAACCATACAACTATATCCTCCTCCTGGTGTAGCACCGGTCTTAAGGCCCTGAAGGCCGACTGAATAGGGCTAAGATTTGGACTAATGGTCTTCAGATCAACCCAGCCCCTGTTCCTCCAGTAATCTTTAACCAAGACGCCAAATTCCCTTTTACAATCATTCATCCACTTACTGAATTTCTCAATTCTGATCAGAGGATCCTTAAAAAGCCAACTGTCTTCCCAAAACCTCACACAATTTCCTTTTCCAATCAGCCATCCAATTCCCATTTCCAACAACTTTCTACTTTTACTCATATCATTCCAGCAAACAGACCCACGAGGTAAAAAGGAAGATTTTATAACATTATTAAAAGACTCACAACTGTTAAAATATTTGGCTTTTAAAGTATCACGCCATTCACCATTCAAAGTGAGAGTTCTCCAAAGCTATTTAGCAAGAAGGGACAGATTCAGGACTTTAATTTTCCTTAAGCCTAATCCCCCCCTCGATTTGGGTCTACAAACCAGATCCCATCCAACAAGTGGCATTATCTTCTTGTCCTCCACTCCAGACCAAAGAAACCTTTTCTGAATTTTTTCAATAGCCTCAGCATACTTAGCAGGAATTTTAAATATACTGAGAGCATAAACGGGAAGATTTTGCAATGAAGCCTTAAGGAGCTGGATTTTTCCAGCTTGACTAAGAAGAGCTCCTTTCCACCCCGATAACTTCTTATTGAATTTTTCAACCAAAGAAATCCAAAATAATTTTGAAGGATTAGAGCAGAGAGGCAAACCAAGATAGGTTGACGGAAGAGGCTCAATCCGTCATCCAAGAATTCGAGCAAGTTTAAATTGTCTGTGCTCTGGAGTATTGAGGAAGAAAATCGAGCTTTTAGCCCTATTAACAACTTGCCTAGATGTCAATTCATAGAGATTCAAATTTTTTTTCAAATTCTTAGCTTCAGCCACCGTAGATTTTCCCATAAGAATGGTGTCATCAACAAATTGTTGGTGGGAGCAAGTTAGAAGTGAAGAGGAAGGCCTTAAACCAGCAAGGGATCTTTGATCAACAAGCTTTTTAATATTTCTTCCCAAACTCTTAGCCAAGATAGTGAACAGAATAGGGGAAATGGGATCTCCCTGTCTGAGGCCATGAGAAGTCTAAAAAACCTTGAAGGTGATCCATTAACAATGACAAAAGAGGTAACTGTCGAGACCAACTGGTTCAACATCTGGATGACTCTGATATTAAAGCCAAACTTCTCTAGGATTTTAAATAAGAAATGCCAATCAACCTGATCATAGGCTTTGGAAATGTCCAGTTTAAGAATGAACCCTTCAATCTTTGAAACCATTAACGAATGTAAATTCTCATGAACAATAACAATAGAGTCCAGAATGTACCTACCTGGCACAAAACCATTCTGCTACGGAGCAATCATTTGAGGAAGCATTGAAAGCATTCTTGTACTTAAAACCTTTGAAATAATTTTATAAATGGAATTACACAGGCTAATCATGTTTCAAAGTCAAACCAATTACAATTCAAACATAGGCATATTATATACAACATAATTTTTTTTGTATGTATCAATTTTTTTTTTTGTGTTGGATTAAGGACTTCAATATCTAGCACACTAATATTTTTCAATTTTTTCTGATAATCTACTATTTTTCCACATGTAGAACAAAGAGCTTGATTTTTGGTGAAAACCTATGTTTAATGAAACTAAAAAAAAAATTACATAATAAAACCAAAGCATATTAAAATTATATTTTTTGGATAGCTTTTTCCAAGGACTACCATCATCTAGTTGGGTCTATGAAGTCTCCTCCATTTTCATCCTCAACTCGATCTTTAAAGGGAAAAATTATGGAGATTTTTGGTGCCAGAGTGGGAAAAGGGGGTAGAAGGGGTGTTCTAACAAACCAAGGTTCACTAGAATGAGGGGGTTCACTCAAACCCCCATGGTTCTAGTGAATCCCACTTTAATGCAATTAAAAAATAAACCAATTAAAGGGGGGTTCACTCGAACCCCCTAGTTCTAGTGAACCCCATGCTTCTATCAAACCCTTTAGGGGGTTATGGCAATTATAGTGGACCCTCCCAGTTCTAGCGAACTCCCTACAGTGTTATCCATATGAAAATGTATTTTTCCTTCCTTAATGCAATTATAAACCAGTTTTGTGGGTTTACCCTCATGGAACACCACACTTCTCCAATTATTGCTCAAAATGCCTTAGGATCCCAAATTGGATTGACTATCAACAAAAAGGTGAGTAAATATTCAACAAGGAAGACCTAGAGGGTTCTTTAAGTTTTGAGGGGTTCACCAACAAGCAAAAGATTGGAAAGTACAATTTAACATTCAACTCACAAAGCCTAGTAATGCAAGTCAAATAATGAGTGCAAATGATAAAATTAAACAAGTTAGAATGTGTGTACCTAGGAAGTATAGAAATGTGAAAATATTGTAAAAATATACCAAGGAGGAATAAGATTCCCTTACTGTTGTCTTAGTTCAACTACTTTTTTTTGTGGTAGATGCAAAATACTTAGATGTTGGAAAAGAATCTAAAAGAATCTCTGCAAAATTCCACTTGGAGGACTAAGACACCCTTGTTGTTGACTTAGTCCCATATTGAATTTCTAAAATCTTTGAATGAGATCCTAAAGCTCAATTTCTACTCTTCCTTCTTCTCTGATCTTAGGTTCTAAAACTTCTAGATCTGACCTATAGGTGAGTTTTCATGAAAATGACAACTTTTCAATGCAACATTGCAAATTTTCAACTTTTCACTTCAAATAATCTTCAAATATTCAACCTAAATCTATTAAAAAATATATGCAAGAGAGGAAAAACCTATTGATTGTTAGCAAATGAGGCTTTTCCTTGGTCAAACCACTTGTTAGTAATTAATCCTTGAAAAGAAATAGAATAATGAAGGGAAATGATGAATGAATAACATGCAATGCTACAACTCACCAAACCCTTGTAATAAGGTGTTACAAATATGCTTGAAATGACTGCAATAGATGTGGGTTTTTACTTTTTCTTGAATGATGTTGATTTTGGATGGAACACTTGCTTGAATCATAAACCCTACATCAAAATTTTTTGCACAATAATAAAAAAAGATTCCACAGTATCCTTGATAAGATACTTGAATCCTATAAGTCTCCAAATGCTTGATGAATTGCTCTTGATCTCATAAAATTTCCTTAGGAATGAATACTTGAATGCTTGTTAAGATAAAATGATTGAAATAACGTTGTATTTATACTTATCTATGCTTAATATCCTAAAATTACACCACAACAAGCTGACATATGAATTTATTAATTAAAGGAGGCTAAATCATGATAAGATTTGAAATTAAATCTTGAAAATATCCTAAGGGGGACTAAGATGTCTATTGGTTATTTTTAATGAACCAAACTTAATATTAAAAATTACCTATGAACTTGCCAGAACTCAATTATTAGTAAAAGTAAGGATTGTCCAACACATGGGAGATTTGATATGTAACCTTTTCTTCCCTACACTTTGGGATCTATGAAACTTAGGAGGGTAATCCCCAACAATGTGTTTATAAATACCAGTTTGTCTAGGTATCCAACAGATAGTAAACATATGATTCTCCTTAAATGTTTAACTAAAGCAATACCCTAAAGGTTTGGCCAACCTTCATGGTAGTGCCTAACTCAAACAAGAGAAAATGCAATTCGTTAAATATGACACACACCCACAATACACTTTATAAGTAAGTTGATTTTAATTTTTTGATCAACCACTGAATTGGTCACCACAATTGTAGTATAATTTCTTTACTCAAACCATTTCCATATTTTGGGAACGAAGTCAAACCTAGTACCCACATGAGTAGAAAACACATTTTATACATTATAATACCCAAAGTCTTGAAAATACTACATTACAATATTCGCATTCAACATCTCCACCATTTACTTCTTACTAACATCCTCATACATGACTTATTTCATTTGAACATATTTTTATATTCGAGTATTTACATCCACTCATTGAACTAATGAGCAAGAATAGAATAGTACATCTATTGGAAACCAACATAGAAAAATAAGATAACCATTTATTACATTATTGATCTAGTTTGTATAACCTATACATAGGAGAGAAAATTGTAGAAAATTTATACAATTTTTCTATATATATTATCATTGTCATTATCAAAGGACCATATACATATCAACTGACTTCATCCCTAAAACATACTACCAGAGAGTTCAATATCCTTTCTATCTCTATGCATAATCCCTTCAAAGAAAAAACTACCCACTAACCACTCCTTTTGTAATTAGCCTTGAAATCCCTTTTACAAGACAACCAAGCAATAAGCATCAGGCTAAATTACACATTTCAAAATGAATTTCACTAGGATGTGAAATATTCCCCAAATTGTTACAAGAAAACATTTGTAGGACAAGGGAAAGCGAAAAGAAAAACTCCAAAAACCGTTAGTTGAAGAAGACCAACTAGCCTTCCAAAAAGTGTTGTCGTCACAATATCAAAAACAGGCAAGTTGACACTGAACCAAGAAGTGTCACCATCAACACAAAAGGCACAAATAAACAAAAACCCACATCACAACAAACCAGCCAAAAGGAAATAGGTTAGCACAAAGGACTAAAAACTAAGTACCAACTCAAAAAGGAAATAGGGTCCTACTTTTCCTTGTCATTAACAAAGTAAGTACACTCGCTTGGTGTCCTTATTGAAAGTGGAGTAGCCATCACCAATTCATCCTTAGAATAAATTAAATTAGTTATAGCCATGAGATACTGGTGGTATCCTGAATCAATCTTATTTCCACTATTAGAAGAATCATCTGAGACCCCTATGGGAGAATGATGGCATCCCACATAAGCCTAGTGACACTTTTTCTTTCTCACAGCTTCCCTCTCAAGCCTATCAGTTTTTTTTCCTTACCCTTGGCCAACTCGTCCAATAAAATTTTACTTCTCAGATGGTAGGTGTGCTTAAGAACACCCTATGTATACTTCCTATCAATTCTTGTTTTCTTCTTTGGAGTCACAAGGACCTTAAGCATATCTTATTCATTCTAGGGAAGATCACCTTAAGACTCAAGGAGATTGAGTATCCTAGACTATTAGACCAGGCTGATGGACACACTTACCTTACCTATTCTAGATAGAGTAACTCACCACATTTCCTCAAGACAAAGACATCACCCTCAATCGTAAAAAATAGCTAACTCAAACTTTCCAATTTACTAAGAACACTTCATATACTCATTCCAAACTCTCAATTCTCGGAAACAACAGATGGTGAGAATAACAAGCAAGAAATCCTTATTAAATGGAGCAATTTGAGAGTGTCTACATTAATATTCCAAGAAAGCTTGTGTGAGAGAGCTAGCAACTAGCTACTTTGATTTTGAATCTTACTCGTTGATTGCACTTTGAGACAAATCAATGGATAATCAATTAGAATAATTAATTATGATAAAGTTAAATAGATGGGTTTGACTCTACTCCTTAATTAGAATAAATCAAGAAAATAGAGGGTATGTGTAGGATCATCATAGAAAAAATAGGCCCTTAAGTGATAAAAAATAAAAAAGAATCAGAGTTAGCAAACTTGACATAAAAATTTGAATAAGTTATCTATATTATTTAAAAAATATGTAAGAATAAAATATTTATAAAATTGAACGTAGTTTCTAAACTACTAGGTTAATTTTTTTCTTTAAATATGCTTGTTGAAAATTTGAAATTTCAATATAGTAGTACTTAAATTTTAGGGAAACAATAAGAAGTAGGTTTCTATCTGACCACCCTAACCACACTAAAATGATAATATTTTAGATATAAGTAGAGGACTCATGTCCCAATGTGATGCATATTTTTTTAAATTTTTTTTCCAAGTAAATAATTAATGATGAATTTTTTATTACAACTTTTAAAAAATATAAAAAATCATATGTCTGACCACCTTAACTTGGTCAAAACTTTATGAAATTAAACTTTTTCATTTTTTAATCCTATAGTATATGAAGCATAGAATGTGATGCATGTTTTGGATTCAAAAAATGTGATACTATTTGAAAGCTATAGATGTTTTTCAATCAACCTATCAATTAATACTTTAGTCATAATTTGAATAGAAAATGAATAATAATTACTTATTAAATTCAAAGTAAGGCATAATTTAGATTGGTGGAAAGTTGAGAATCTCCTTTAAAAACCCTTTTCGTTGCATCAATTTTGGGTAAAAAAAGAGTCCTCAGCCACATACTCATCATATTGCCACTTTTTGGCCCATCATGATCTTGCACATACCCTAGACACTCACTTAGTCTGCATATTAATCATACACTTAGCATTTAACAAAAATATTTTGTGTCACATTTACCTGCTCGCTCGTGAGAATTAATTTACTTGCAATTCATCATGGTAAGATAGTGCAGAGCGATCATGATTTAACCTCAAAATATTAGCATGTACTCTACCTTACTTCAATTTTACCTTCCCATATGTACCAACACCTAACAGATTTGATGGTTGCAATCAAAACTATTTCCCAAATCTCAAATATGTGCCAAAAAAATTGTTCTAATTTGGCACTATTTTTATCTTAGAATAGTCTCAACCAATATTTTAGTAGTACTTTATCTCCACTAGAGTCTATCCAATTCTTTTAAAAAAATTCCACGTGGTAGTTTCCCACTCACCCATTGAGAAACAATAGATACATGTGGGCCCCTTAGGGGATGATAAGGAGTAGTCAGGATTTACCCACATCACCCATTATCAACCATCGATCTTTGCCCTTATAAATCATACACTATCTTTATAGCCTAGAGGGTACCTCCATTAAGAAATAGGTGTCATCATGCTTGCTAGCCCATGAAATTTCATAAATATCAAATAAAGTCTAGTAGGGTGGCGGGGAGAAGTAGAGATTTGACCCACATCATCTAACAACCAACATAGATTTCCCCTTGATACCATTTGCGAATGACAAGAAGATATTGGGTCTGCCACATAACGGAAACATGTGTCTAGTGTTCGCTATCCCATGTGATTGATTCACCTCAATACATAGAAAAGATAGGTGTGTGGGAAACAGTCCAAATGAAGACATGTCTCATGATGCTAGTCATTAATCCTTCTGTAAGCTTCGCCTACTGAACCATTGGAAGAAATGGTCCCATCACTAGATATGACACTTGGCAACCACCCACTAGCCTATTTAGTTCTTTTAATGGAGAATAAAATAGAACAAGAGCATGAAGAATGCTTGAGATTCACCTATGATGATCAAACAATCATCTTAAAGGGTATGTGCAGGATCATCATGGAAAAAACAAGCCCTTAAGTGGCAAAAAAATCAAAAAAATCAGTGTTAGGCAACTTGACATAAAAATTTGAATAAGTTATCTATATTATTTCAAAAATATGTAAGAATAGAATCTGTAGAAAATTGAATGTAGTTTCTAAACAACTAGGTTTATTTAAAAATAAATTAAATCTATTTGGTGAAAATTTGAAATTTCAATGCAATAGTACTTAAATTTTAGGGAAAAAATAAGAAGTAGGTGTCTGTCTAACCACCCTAACCATAATAAAATGATAATATTTTCTTATAATATTTTAGACATAAGTAGAGGACTCATGTCTAGATGTGATGCATATTTTTGTAATTTTTTCCAAGTAAATAATTAATTATGAATTTTTATTACAATTCTTATAAAATATAAAAACTATGTCCACCACCTTAACTTGGTCAAAAATTCATGAAATTTAATTTTTCTTTTTTTAATCCTATAGTATGTGAAGCATAGAATGTGACACATGTTTTGGATTCAAAAAATGTGATACCGTTTGAAAGTTATAGATGATTTTCAATCAACCTATCGATTAGGACTTTAGTCGTAATTCTAATAGAAAATAAATAATAATTATTTATTAAATTCAAATTAAAGCATAATTTATATTGGTGGAAAGCTGAGAATCTCCTCTAAAACCCTTTTTGTTCCATCAATTTTGGATTAAAAAAAATTCGTCAACCACATACCCTACAAATACCCATAATATTGCCACTTTTTGGCCCCTCATGATCCTACACATACCCTAAAACTAAAATCAACAAGTTTCACTTGAATGTTAATTTTAAAAGGGGGCCATTACTAGGCCAATGGGAATTTGACCCTTAGGAATGAAAACTTGAGACTTAAGGCATTAAATATGAAATTCAAGCCCAACCATAGGAAAAATTAATTGCATTTGGTGACCCACAAACCTAAACCCAAGGGGCTGATAAAGATAACCATTCTAATGGCACAAGAGGTAACATTAATGACTAGAAATCAAGAGCATCAAATCAATGTAGAAATAGAACTCCTAATGGATTTAAGACTCAAAGTTTAAATTGAAAAGGTTTTGACAATTTACAAACCATAAAACAATGATGAGGAACATAACCCTATTCCTAAAACAAGGGCCTAATCCAAATACTACAAGTTTAGAAATGGAATCAAAGAATTTTTTAAGGGGTTCCATCAGTAGCTCTTGTTGGGGACACATGCCTCTCACAAGCATGGTTAGATCCCAAAACCTTAGGAGAAGTAGACCAAGTGCAAAAAAAAAAACTAGGACTTTCCCAAACTAGGCAAGAAGACCCGACCAAAACAACCAACATATGTACAAATTTTATATAAGTTACAAAAACCTAAATCAAGAGGTTCAATCTCTATCTTGTATGAAGCCTTCCTTTGAGGTACAATATTTCGATATACACCATGAAATTTAACTAGGATTCAACTTTACTTGGTGGCCACAGACCACTAAACTTAGGGCTGATACTTACCCCTATCAAAAACCTTACTTTCCACTGTCTATATCTTATTAAGGTTGAAAATATTCTCATGAATTTCCTATCCTCTCATCATGCCTCTATCACTAGACTTAGTCATTATGAACTTATTTTTGTTACTTTTATTCATGTCCAGTTGTGAATTATGATCAATCATTAACTGAAACACGTGATTAATGGAGTATTCTATCTGACTCGACTTATAATTGTACTCCAAAAAATTCCCATCTAACTAGATAGGGAAGGTGAAACATTCATAATCTACTTTATCACTATCATTCTAAGTAAAAATATCATATTCATCTTGAGTGATCAACAAGAAGCATTCATACACATGCTTATGCTCAAGCCAGTGTTCACATTCAACAAAACAATATAAACTAGTTATGCTGCCAAATGCTCCATTTCCATGAGAAATTGATTCACAAGACTCCATAATACATTTTCTTTCACTTAAACAAGGGTCATTTATATGAAAATCATTATCCATACCATCTTAGGCATCAAAAAATATCTTTGTTTCATAATTTAATTCTCCCTTCCCATTATTGTTCAACTTGAAACAAAAAGTTTCAATGGATGGATCAACTAGTTTAGAGTTGATATGATTAGTATTAGGGTATTTAAATGCACCATTAAGTTATAGGTTTGTTGACTCATATGTGCAGAACTAATTGCAAATTGAACATTGCTTGTGTTCAACTAAGTAGATTTTTTCATTTCCTTCCTCAATAGGTATTTGGCTAAAAACAATTATGTCCATCTCTCCCATAAAACCTGTACATCCCCTTTTTTCTTCATATAAGAATTTAGAAATAGGACCCTATTGACGAGCATTACCAATCCCATCGCTAAATTCAAGATCTAGACTCTAAGTGTGGACATTATTGTCTTCAAATTCATCACTAGGGTATGTGCAAGATCATGATGGGCCAAAAAGTGGCAATATGATGGGTATGTGGCTGACGACTATTTTTTTACCCAAAATTGATGAAACAAAAAAGGTTTTAAAGGATATTCTCAGCTTTCCACCGGTATAAATTATGCTTTAATTTGAATTTAATAAGTAATTATTGTTCATTTTCTATTCAAATTACGACTAAAGTCCTAATTGATAGGCTAATTGAAAAACATTTATAGTTTTCAAACAGTATCACATTCTTTGAATCCAAAACATGTGTCACATTCTATGCTTCACATACTATAGGATTAAAAAATTAAAAAATTAAATTTCATGAAGTTTTGACCAAGTTAAGGTGGTCAAACATACGATTTTTTATATTTTTTAAAGATTTGTAATAAAAAAATCATAATTAATTATTTACTTGGAAAAAAATTACAAAAAAATATGTATCACATTGGGGCATGAGTCCTCTACTTATATCTAAAATCTTATAAAAAATTATTATCATTTTGTTGTGGTTAAAGTTGTTGGAAAAACACCTACTTTTTATTTTTTCCCTAAAATTTAAGTACCATTGCATTGAAATTTAAAATTTTCACCAAATACATTTAAAAAAAAAAACAAACCTAGAAGTTTACAAACTACATTAAATTTGCTACAAATTCTATTATTACATATTTTTGAAATAATATAGATAACTTATTCAAATTTTTATGTCAAGTTGCCTAACTCTGATTTTTCTAAATTTTTTTCCACTTAAGGGCTTGTTTTTTCCATGATGATCCTACACATACCCAATAATCATATCATAAAGATGTTCCAATCCTAAAATAGTTGAATTTCATTGCAAGAATCCATCACATGTAATTTTTTTATCTACTAGTGAGGGAAAATTCTCATGAGCATTGACACAATCATATTCCTTAGGCAAGAAGGATGCCTTCAAGTTTTAATCACAAAAAGATTTGTACTCCTCATGAGAGTAGTCAAAATTTTCATCTTCACTATCCTATTTTTCAACCTTCAAATGTACATCAACACTATTTGCATGTATGACAATATCATCATCCGTACTTTTATGCAAACATTTATTCTCAGAAACATCCTTACCCATTTGTTGGGTGAAACCTTGATCTTTCTCAATAAGTTGAGCATCCTTGTCATTTTGAAACCTCATTTTTTGTTCATAGTGTTATTTATCCTCCTCGCCAATTCTAATCCAATCAATTATCTAATCAAAATCTCTGGGTTTCAATTCATTGGGCAAGGAACTAACCCTGGCTCATAAATGTCACAGAATATGTCAATGCATATTGAATCCTCAAGTTGTAATGTTTTAGGAATTTCTAACAAGGAATCCAATAACCTTCCTAACAATTCATATGGTGATTCCTCATGTTTCTTCATGCTAGATAAGCTTTGAATTAACAACACCTAACCATCATTAATCAAATAATTTTGAAGTCCATTCTAAATATCTCCATGAACAATATATTGTTAGAATGGAAAAAATGAGACATCAAAAAAATAATTACATCGATCATCCTTTTCATCCTTATTTATTTCATCTTCATGATGTGCACCCAAACATCAAACACTTGCAACCATATATGCCTTCATCATTGAGTATTTCATAGTGTTTTCAATATCCATTGCAATGTGGTATTCCTACTATAATTTTTTAAGTCTATTATGTCTTATCAAATAACTCATCTCATTATCAAAAGCACCTAGATACACAATCAAACACTTTGCATCACTAGGTCTTAGATGTTCAAGAATAAATTTTATTGCTTTCATAATTTTGAGGTTAAAGGAAGGAACCAACTCTTCTTCATCCCTTTGGATTTCCATAAATATTTTTCTTATCATGCACTTGGACCAATCCTCTCACCAAATTTCACTAAAAATACTATCATGAAATTATTCCATGAAGCTATAAAACATAATGGTAAATATGAGAACTAGTCCCTAGCATTTTCTTTTAAATACTAAGCAAAAATCTTCATCACAACATCTTCATGATCTATCTCAAAATCACCCATCAAATCTATGAATGCATTTAGGTGTTTAGAAGCTAACTAAGAATTTTTCCCCATAAAACTAGGAAAAATTTTCCTAATATCATTAGGAGTCTTGTTAGGGAAACCTTGAATACCACCAAAACTTAATGGCTTACATCTCTCAATAGAAAACTTATTTTGATGGCACGATAAGAGTTGCATAACTTGCATGCTTTTAGTTTATCTTCCACAAGGAAATGTAGGGGAGTGATACATTTCTCTTTACCCTTAATCTTAAAATATCAACTTGATACGTTGATTGTAAACTACCTCATCATGATGTTTAAAAAATGCACAACTTGAATATAATCATGCTTTAAATCTATCTAAAAGGAAAATTACAGGGATAAGCATACTTCTTCTACCAAATTTAGATATTACAAATCTCACCTTGGAAGTATGTAAAAGAACCACCACCATTCCCTTCACTAGTGATTAATTCACTTAATAGGGACCAAAGTATTTTTTCCACATATTTAAAATGGATTTCATACAAATTTATTTCTTATTGCAAACCAAAATAGGGGAAAATACTTGGATATATTTGTAGATATTCTGAATTATGCTTTGTCAGGTTCCTTTCATAGATTCATTGCCTACTTTGTAGAGGATCAAACTTCAACAATATGATGTTTCTTTCACCAGTTGATTTCAATTTAAGCTTTCTTAATATTCAATAACTCTCCACGCCATTTTGCTGGAGTTTCTCAAATAATTTTCATTTGCACAAAGCTCTTCTAAGTCACCACCCACTTTTAGTGAGAAATTTAGTTTAAAGCCTTCATGAATCTATCAAGGAAATATGATCTCCTATCAAGGTTTCCTCGAATAAATCCCCAATAGAGTCACAATTTCTATTGGTTATTTTTTATGAAACAAAATAAATCTTACAATTTACCTATGAAGTTTCCAGAACTCAATTATTAGTAAAAGTATGGATTGGTCAACACATGGGAGATTTGATATGTAACCTTTTCTCCCATGCACTTTGGGCTCTATGAAACCCAAGAGGGTAATACCCAATGATTTTTTTATAAATATTGATGTGTCTAGGTATCAAACACAGAGTAAATAAATGATTTTGCATAAATATTTAACTAAAACAATACCCTAAAGTTTTGGCTGACCTGCATTGTAGTGCCTAACTCAAACAAGAGAAAATGGAATTCCTTTAAATATCACACACACTGACAATATGCTTGATAAGTAAGTTGATTTTAATTTTGTGATTAGCTGCTGAATTGGTCACCACAATTGTAGTATAATTACTTTACTCAAACAAGAGCCATATTCTATGAAAGGAGTCAAACCTAATACCCACATGATTAGATAACAATTTTTAAACATGATAATACCCTAAGTATTGAAAATATTGCATTACAATATTCCCATTGAACATCTCTACCATTTACTTCTTGCTAGCATTCTCATAAATGAATTATTTCAAACCTACTATTATATTCAAGAATTTACATACATTCATTGAATTAATGAGAAATAATAGAGTAGTACATCTATTGGAAAATAATAGAGACAAATAAGATTACCATTTATTATATTATTCATAGTTTGTATAGCCTATACATAGGACAACAATCTATAGAAAATTTATACCATTTTTCTATATATATTATCTCTATCATTATCAAAGGACCATATACATATCAACTGGATTCATGCCTAAAACATATTGTACCAAAGAGTTCAATACCCTTGTCTATCTCTATGTATGACCCTTTTAAAGAAAAATTATCCATTGACCTCTCCTTTTGTAATCAACGCTAGATCATAAAGTAAATATTACACATTTCATTTCACTTCATGTCAAAATGAATTACACTTTTTATTTCACTTCATTTCAAAATAAATTTCAGTAGAATGTGAAATATTCCCCAAAAAGTTACAAGAAATCATTTGTATGATAGGGGAAAGCAAGAAGAGAAACTCCAAAAGCTATTAGTCAGAGAAGACCCACAAACCTTCCAAAAAGTGTTGTTGTCACAACATCAAAAACAATCAAGTTCACACCAAACTAGGAAGTGTCACCATCAACACCAAAGGCACAAATAAATAGAAACCCAAATCACAACAAACTATCCAAAAGGAAACAAGTCATCACAAAGGACCAAAAATCAAGCACAAAATCAAAAAGGAAATAGGGTGATACTTTTCTTTGTCATCAACCAAGTACGCCCACTTGGTGTCCTTATGGAAAGTGGAGTAAGCATCACCACTTCATCCACAAAATCAATCAAATTAGTCATGGCCATGAGATATTGGTGGCATCCTGAATCAATTTCAATTCCACTATCAAAAGAATCATTTGAGACCTTAATGGGAGAATTATGATGTCCCACATAAGCCTGATGATACTTGTTTTTTCTCACAACTTCCCTCTTAGGCCTATCAATTTTCTTCTCCTTACCCTTGAACAACTCCTCTAAGATAATTTTCCTTATTATATGACAAGTGCACTTAAGAACACCCCATGTAGACTTCCTATTAGCTAAATTTTTCATCTTTAGAGTAATGGGGACTTCAAGAATATGCTATTCATTCTAGGGAAAGTCACCCTAAGAATCAAAGAGATTGAGTCTCCTAGACCATCAGACCAGGCTAATAGACACACTTACCTTAGCCATTCTTGATAGAGTAACTCACCAAATTTACTTAAGAGAGAGACACCACCCTCAATCATAAAAAATAGCTAGCTGAAACTCTCCAATTTACTAGGGACACTTCACACACTCACTCCAAACTCTCAATTATCACAAACAACAAATGGTGAGAATAACAAGTAGGAAACCCTCATCAATAGAGCAATTGGAGAGTGTCTACATTAATATTCCAATAAGTCTTATGTGGGAGAGTTGGAAACCAACTACTTTGATTTTGAATCTTAGTCATTGCTTGCACTTAGAGACAAATCAAAGGATAATCAATTAGAATGATTAATTATGACAAACTTAAATGCTTTCATTTGATACCTCTCCCTAATTACAATAAATCAAGTGAATAGAAACTCACTTATTTTGCATATTAACCATAGACTTAGCATTTAGCAAAAACTTGTCATGTCACATTTACCCAATTGCCCATGGAAATTAATTTACTTGCAATTCATCATGGTATGACAATGAAGAGCAATCATAATTTAACCTTAGAATATTAGCCCATACTCTACCATACTTCAATTTCACTTTCCCACGTGTACCAACACCTAACAAATTTGACAGCCACAATCAAAAGTATTTCCCAAATCTCAAATGTGTTCCCAAATATTGGTTCTAATTTAGTTCCTTTTCTTATCTTAGAATGGTTTGAGTGAATATTTTAGCAGTACTTTATCATCGCTAGATTCTATTAGATCCTTTTAAAAATGTTTCATGTGGTAGTCACTCACTCTCCCACTAAGAAACAAGAGATACAAGTGGGCCTTCATGGGTTGGTAGGGAGCAGCAAAAATTGACCCATACCACCCATTTTCAACCATTGATCTCTACCCTAGTATAAAATATATGCCATCTCCAAAGCTTGATAGGTCACTCCAAGAAGAAACAAGTGTTGTCATACTTGCTAGCTCACGAAATTTCATAAATATTAAATAAAGTTCATGGGCTGGCGGGAAGCAATGGAGACTTGACCCACATCACCCAAAAAACACCTTATATTTCCCCTTGATACCATTCGCAGATCACAAGAAGATATTAGGCCCACCACATAAAGGCAACATGTGTCTAGCACTCGCTAGCCCTTGTGACTAATTCACCTCAATACATAGATAGGATTGGCACAAGGGGAATGGTCTAGATGAAGACACGTTTCATGATTCCAGTCATTGATCCTTTCTCCAAGATTCATAGGCTAATCCATTGGAAGAGATGGTCCCACTACTAGATATGACACTTGGTGACTAGCCACCAACCCATTTGATTATTTTAATGGAGAACAAAATAGAGCAGGTGCATGAGGAATGATCAAGATTTTCCTAAGATGAACAGATGGTCATTTTAAAACTAAAATCCACACATGTCACAAATGTTAACTTTAAAAGGGGGCCATTAGTAGGATGACAAGAATTCAAGCTTAAGACATGAAAACTTAAGACTTAAGGAATTGAATATGAAATTCAAGCCCAATCATAGGAAAAATTAATTATTGAAAAGGAATTTGTTGACTGACAAACCTAAACCCAGGGGACTGGTAAAATAATGATTCTAATGGAACAAGAGGAAACTTTAATGACTAGAAACTAGGAGCATTAGGTCAATGCAGAAATAGAAAACTCAGGGGTTTTAAGACTCAAAGGTTAATTTGAAAAGGTTTTGACAACAAATATAACCCTAAGCTTAAAATGAGGGTCTAAGCCAAATACTACAAGTTTAAAAATGGAACCAAAGTAATTTTTTGAGGGGTTCCATTAATGCGCTAGGTGGTATCTTAGTTTTGAGGAATGAAACTCAAGAAATAGACTCCAGAAAGGGTCCCAATACCTTTGGGGAACAAATATTCCCTAGGTGGCATCTTAGTATAAACCCAAAAATTAGGTACACAACCAAAATAATTAAATTATCATTTATTCTTTAAGGTTTTTTAGGATTAGCCATAAAAATATATAATTCATTAGGCTTGTGGATGCAAAATAGGACATAAATAGGGATAACCTGAGTATGTGAAAGATCATGACGAGCCAAAAAGCGGCAATATGATGGGTATGTGGCTGATGACTATTTTTTTACCCAAAATTAATGAAACAAAAAGAGTTTTTCAAGGATATTCTCAACTTTCCACTGATATAAATTATGCTTTATTTTGAATTTAATAAGGAATTATTATTCATTTTCTATTCAAATTATGATAAAAGTCTTTATTGATAGGTTGATTGAAAAACATCTATAGATTTCAAATAGTATCACATTTTTTGAATCCAAAAGATGTGTCACATTCTATGCTTCATATACTATAGGATTAAAAAAAATAGAAATTGAATTTTATGAAGTTTTGACCAAGTTAAGGTGGTCAGACATATGATTTTTTATATTTTTAAAAAAATTGTAATAAAAAAATCATAATTAATTATTTACTTGGAAAAAAATTACAAAAAAATATGCATCACATCAGGGCACAAGTCCTCTACTTATATCTAAAATATTATAAAAATAATTATCATTTTATTGTGGTTAAGGTGGTCAAACATACACCTACTTATTTTTTCCCTAAAATTTCAGTAACACTGCATTGAAATTTCAAATTTTCACTAAATAGATTTTTTCATTTTTTTAAACAAACCTAGTAGTATAGAAACTACATTCAATTTTCTACAGATTTTATTCTTACATATTTTTTAAATAATAGAGATAACTTATTGAAATTTTAACATCAAGTTGTCTAACTCTAATTTTTTTGAATTTTTTGCCACTTAAGGGCCTATTTTTTCCATGATGATCCTCCACATACCCATAAATAAAGCAATGCAGGCCCAAACAAGTGTGAAAATGTAACAGTCTATATTTTCTTATAATAGATTTAGCTCCCACTTTAGTGAGAAAATGAACTTGCTTAAAACTCACACTAAAGTAGCCAACCACACAATCAAGAGGGGTTCAAATGTACAAATTATCATAAGATAGGATGAAGACAATCAAGAGGGTGGCCAAGCCCCCAAGATTGAGATCCTATGGAAGACTAACATAGACACAAGGAAACACACTTATATATTGTATGTGAAGCCATAATCAAATGGATCAAGCTTCAACTAGATGTCCAATGCATTGTGGATCATGTCTAGGCTATTTATCTAAAAGAGGTTTACAAGTGGAACACACTATATACTATGAAAAAAAAGCACATGCTCACAAAGGCTATCAAAGCTATTTGCATGATCACAAGGGCTAGCAAAGCTAGTTTTCAACTAGGTGAGCCCCAAGAAGTCCATATCAACATCATACTCCTATAACTATGATTAGGACAAAAATAAAATGTACACTCACAAGGGTTAGTGAAGCTAGTTGTTCACTAGGTGAGCCCTAGGGGACCATATCAAAGCCATACCTCTATGAATTTAATAACGTACAAAAGGAAAAAGAAAATACATGCTTATAAGGGCTAGTGAAGCTAGTTGTTCACTAGGTGAGCCCCATGGGACGATATCAAATCCATACCTCCATAACTTTAATAAGGAAAAAAGGAAAATGCAATAGAAAAGAGGGATGTTCAAAGGGATTTTTCTTAGTTTGTGTTGGGTCTTAATCTTAGGGGATGGGTATGTGCAAGATAATCATGGAAAAAACGGGCCCTTAAGTGGCACAAAAATTAGAAAAATCAGAGTTGGGCAACTTGATGTAAAAAATTGAATAAGTTATCTATATTATTTAAAAAATATGTAAGAATAGATTTTTTAGCAAATTGAATGTTGTTTCTAAACTACTAGGTTTGTTTAAAAAAATTAAAAATCTATTTAGTGAAAATTTGAAATTTTAATTCAGTAGTACTTAAATTTTAGGGAAAAAATAAGTAGGTGTTTTCCTAACCACCCTAACCACAATAAAATGATAATATTTTTTTATAATATTTTAGATATAAGTAGAGGATTTATGTCCCTATGTGATGCATATTTTTTTGTAATTTTTTTCCAAGTAAATAATTAATGAATAATTTTTTATTACAACTTTTAAAAAATATAAAAAATTTATATGTCTGACCACCTTAACTTGGTCAAAACTTCATGAAATTCCATTTTTCCCTTTTTTAATCCTATAGTATGCAAAGAATAGAATCTGACAATTTTTTTGGATTCAAAAAATGTGATACCATTTGAAAGGTATAGATTTTTTTCAATCAGTCTATCAATCAGGACTTTAGTCATAATTTAAATAGAAAAAGAATAATAATTACTTATTAAATTCAAAGTAAAGCATAATTTATATTGGTGGAAAGCTACGAATCTCTTTTAAAAACTCCTTTTGTTTCATCAATTTTGGGTTAAAAAGTAGTGGTCAGCCACATACCCATCATGATCCTAAACATACCCAGACATCATTCTTAAACTCTCCAAAAGAGGACCTATCAGAGGATAAAGATTCACAACTTAGACAATGCAGTGTGTCACATTACCACTAAAAGGAATGTAATATGTTGAGATAGATCACACTCTTGAAGGACATTACTCTTGATGTCCCCACAATGAGAAAAACACATCATGTGAAGTAAGAAAATAACATAAAGTAACATAGAAACAAAGAAAATGAAAATTAAATCATGCCAAAATAATGCCAATGTATTACCCCACTTTAAATAAATTGCTAAACACAATGCTCTGAGCAATTACTTTAAAGTAGCAATTAATAAATTCTAACAATAAAGAGGACATGATATCTTATTTGGAAAGCCCTATGCCAAGGCATATCTTTTCAAATTGAACTACATATTGGGTTAGTATGTCACATGTGAGTCAATTTAAGTCATGTTGTCCACCTCCCTAGCTTGTTCTTATATGTACATGAAAGGTGGTCAACTAGCCAAAAAAGAAAAAAACAAGTGGCATACAAGGACAAGGCTATCCAACCACTTTCCCCCACTTAGTGAAGGACAAGGGGGAGGCCATAATGGATGATGACATGCTGCTCCATGCAAAAGGGAGATTATTCGTAATGCTTGTAAAACATGCAATATTGAGTATACTTTGATCCTACAACTATTACATGGAAAGGAGGAGAAAGTAAGGTTATTTATTATGGTGAGTAAAAAAGTTTCAACTTGATAAATATTTAATGAGATATCTATAAATTTTAGATGCATCCAATTTAAACTTGTCTTGGAAGAATCTTGTGAAATAGTGTTGATAATGAATGAAGGATTGCTTATTTCTTTTGAGGGATAATAACCAAGAACTTCAATCATTTCTTTTATGTTAGGCTTTGTGGGGATATGTATACCTTGTGCTCTAGCACCATATACTTTGTCACTATACCCAAGTTATTTCAAAATCGAAAAACCTCTTCCATAGACCTTTTTCACTCTTTTCTGATTAGGTGGTTGTTCATATTTAGATTTAGTCAATGTGTGTTGTGATTTCTTCTCAAGTAGTTGAAGTGAATTTTTTTAGGATTACCTCTTTTTCTCTTCCCCTTATAGTGTAAGGCCCCACCTTGCATGTGATTAGTAAATCCCTAATATGTTTTATGTGATCCTAAATATATGGTAAGATGTATTATGGATGACAAATAGTGTGATTATTTGATAATATTCTTGCTTATGCTACCATGAATGTAAGACCCCATTTCATATTTTCCATTTTATTTCAATCAAACAAGTAGTTAGATGATAATTATGATGAAAGGAATGATAAAAATCTTTTAGGATTCATGGGCATTAACCTTGATTTAATTATGATAGATGCACATATGAATTGTTGGGTATTTGGCATATTAAATTTTGGTAAATGGTTCATTGTTAATGTTATAGGAGTTTAAAATGAATTACTAAGGTGGTAAAAAAAAAATGATGGAGTGACTATTTCATTGACTATATTCTTGTACTAGAGTAAGTATGTATTTCGCTTGATTATAATGAAAATTGAATCATTAGGTTCATTTGATGTATTAATGAGTAAATAGTTCATGAGTGAAAATTATGTGAATTGGATTAGTTAATAATATGCAGAGATATATGATCTAATCATGTTGACTTTGGTAATGTGCAGGAATCAAATATGCAAATAGGAGGATAGATAAATGTTGGAATCAAATCAAATACATCTTTGGGAAGTTCTAAGTGTACCCTATTTGACTTAGAAGGGTTTGAGGTTTTATTATTGGTTGGGTGATTGACTAGAATCCAATTGTATTACATGTGATGTGAGTTTGGTTGGGGTTCGAACCCTTGATTAAGATCAAAATTCGTATGGATTTTTCTGTGGGTTCTAAAAAGGGATTACTAATCAATTTCCTTGGTTTTTGAACAAGAATAGACCCATAGGACCTATACCTATGGGTTTGGAAGATTTTTGACACATGTGAACTTGTCCTTGGAATGTGAAAAGACCCCTCAAAATTCCACATATTCATGAATGTGACAATTCAAAAAGTGTTGGGGCTTGGGAAGAGTGACTTGTCACTCTCAACCTTCTACTCCACAAAAGTTCTTGGAATTGGTACAAGACTCAGACATGTGTGAGAACTTGTGGGAAAGAGTGTAGGTTTGGAGGATCCCTATATATCTCAAGAAGATAGAATATTTGGGCATTGCCCACTTCTCCTCTTGGAGAAATTGAGTGAAGATGGTAGAAAGAATTAGAAAAGAAGAGGAGTCCATCTCTTGGCAAGATAGTGATGAAGATGGTTTGATTTGGAGAGAAAATATGGATACAAGATTTCAGTGTCTTCACCTAAAAGAAGAGATAAGTTATTCCTATTTCCATTTACCCTTATTTATTAGTTGCAAGAAAGTGACAAAGTTTATGGGTTATTGTTGAAATTAGAAAATAGAGAACCTAGAAGCATGAAATTGGTATTTAGTTTTATCCCTTTGTAAAAATGAGTAAAGACCTCATTCATCATTTTGGGGTTATCATATTTTATTGCTCGGGGGTATGGCTAGAGCCCATGCGGCTCCATGATTCCATTATGGTAGGGTGGAGAGCAAGCTTTAATCATAATTGTGCCAATCATTGTATTTCCTTAAAAGAAATTTCTGATATGGAAAGTTAGTGTTTTGAAGTAGTATTAAAAAAAAAGAAAAGAAAGGAAAGGAAAAAGCATTATTATATGTGGTATTTAAATCTGGTTTTCAGCTATTAATTATCAATTCTGAAAGTAATTATCCTATTTTAGAATGAAATAAGGGAAACAGAGGCCTTATTCATGAATATAATAATTGTAGCAATCTTATTTGTAACGGTTGAATATGTATGGTGTATGTAAAGTGTCTGCATTTTAATGTATATCAGAAGAATAAGTATTCCTTTTATTGCTTCAAGATAAATATGACTGGACAATAGAGAAGTATATTCATGTTGACACATAATAAAATAAGGGTGGATTAAAAGGAAAACTATGAAAGTTTAGTAATGAAGAATAGGGTATTCTAAAATGTAAAGGAATGTGTTCTAAAATGTTGTGTTTATATAAAGCTAAGGTTTCATGTTTTCAATTTAGCTCGAATGCCTAGAGGCTCATGAATCTAACCTTACTATTCTAATAGAATACATTTGATTTAAGACTGTCATTACCTCCTTCCTGATAGTTGTTAAGATAATAATTAAAAAAAGAAAAAGAAGAAGCTAATATCAGATCAACCAAGTAAAAATGATAATCAGCTAATTGAGTTTTGACTTGCAATGAATAAATTGTAGGAAGATGTATATATATACATATAACAATCTAACCAGTCTTTAAGATGATAAACTGCATTTATACAATATTGCTCCCAAATACAAATAAAGGAAAACATGGGCAAACAAAACACTAGAACTTTTGAAATGCTAAAATTCGTGTAGAGTATGTTAATCCTCATGGCTTAGAGTGATGCTTGTCTTCTTCACACATACAAATATTACTTGCACCATTGTTCACTGCATCTTCACACCCAATAATAAGGGCTCTGTGCTTGCAAAGAAATCAAAACTGAACCCACAGATCTTAACATCTAACTGTTATTTCTATGTTATTCATTAGAGTCTCCATATAGCTCTCTGTTTGGATGCAATGCATGGGATTATTGAGACATTAAAACGATGGTCAAATAAAGAACAAAAAAAAAAATCAGTACATACCCATGAACCCGTCACTTAAGATTTGCAGTTTACAGCTTCATTAGCTATGGCATTAGAAAATAATAATAATAATAGTAATAAAAAAATAAACTAATAAATTTAAAATGAGGGAACTTATCCACCTGGGAAAACTCATGTTAAATAGTAAATACATATATCGACCTGTTACACTCAACAATGTTATAGTGAAATGAAACAAACTAAACTAAAATGACATGAAGATAATATAACCACTAGATCATCTATGCTTCAATGGCGTGATATCCTAGCCATTGGTTGCATGGCAACAACAACCAGGCTTACAACTTTTGTTTCCACTGTAACTTTAGCTCCCTTGTGGTCCTCAGTTCGAACCCTCGCCTATCTGGAAATGCCTATTTCCCTGCATAAGGAACTGGCCCATAAGGGGTGTATCCATAAAGGCTAGGGCTCAAGCTGTAGATGTATGTCATAGTTCAGTAGAAAATATGCAAAAAGACATCATTAATACCATTGCAAGGTTTGGTGTTGCAGTTACCGTAATTCCCTGTGTGGCAATTAGCATGAGCTGTCATGAGGAAGTAGGTGAAATTTGCATGTATGATGGAGTAAAATAAAAGGAAAAAAAATGCAAGCCATACTATACAATGTATGTATATTCACATATGTCACAGTCAAATCACAAGTTTCATAGGGATTTCCACTACAGTCGGCCAACCAAAATAGGATAATCTATGCGTTTTGAGATCCTGCACATAAATCTAAGGGGCAAATTGTGGGCCTCACAACTTATAGGATGGTTACATTAATAAATTCAACTATATGTAAGAGGAAAATAGTGTTCTTTCTTTCCTTATACATCAAGGATTAATTGCATTCACATGTAGCAAGTGAATTAGGAAAAGTCAAGGAGCGCTGGTATCAGTAGACGCTAGTAAATGCCCCTCCAATATTTAAGGGAAGTGACCCAGTCCTACGAAGTTTCAAATTTTGTATACACTCTCTTCTAGCTATATGTGGGTAGGAAAATTTAAATAAAACATTAAGTTGTCGCCATGTACAATAGAAACAATAGACTACATAATTGGTATTGTAAAGAAGGAAGCCTTGCTGACAGGTGGTGAATGCAGAAAAATAGTGGAGAAATCATAATAGAAAAAGATTTTCATTTCAATATTGCCTTGATTAGCTACGAAGTAAGGTTAAGCCTAAATGACTAAGTAAACACGTGGTAAGAAAATTGTCCTTGTAAGTTTAATTGCAATGGTTGTGGTGTTAAAAAAGAAAAAAAACAATTCTCATTTGGGCCACGCCGACCCCATGCACTTGATCTCGTACGAGATCAAAAATCTTATTCAATCATTTATATGGTCCATTAATAAAGGAGACAATGAATATACCTCCACCTCTTTTCTTTAAGGATCTCTTTAATAAACAATACCAAAAGGAAAAATATA
Organism: Sequoia sempervirens; assembly: GCA_007258455.2. NCBI lineage: Eukaryota > Viridiplantae > Streptophyta > Pinopsida > Cupressales > Cupressaceae > Sequoia > Sequoia sempervirens. The sequence goes on along the minus strand of VDFB02373267.1, from coordinate 70,147 downwards.
TATAACAATAAGAATAGGTATAAAATTAAGGATTGGTATGTCCCACCATATTTTTTTAAAAGACATTCTCTTATTGATACTTTAGTTCTTTGAAAAGTTAAATATTATTTATAAGAAAGGGAAACAACACATATAAAAGAGTTGGGTAAAATTATAGATTATTTGATATTACTTCTTCTTTAGCTAATAGATATAATATGAAAAAGTAAATAAAGTTATTCTTTTATAGATAATCTTTATTATTCATATAGGTGAATGTGGATATAATTAAGAGGTATTAGTAGATTTCTTTTAAATAAGTAAATGCCTCATATGTAGATAAAATAATTTGTATTTGCGTTAAATATTATTAGTAGTGGTAGATGCAAAATATTAATATTAATTTTAAGAGAAGTATTATTATATTGGTATTGTCATTACCATAAAAGAAAGGGAATTAGTGAAATTAGCACCATTATTGATGTTAACGACATAGTTGGTATTTGCGATAATAATTAAAAGAAAAATTAATTACTTAAAATTAGTTTTTTTTTTCTTTGTTTGCTCGAGTGCAAAATATGGGCATTGTGCATTAGTAATAAGAAATATTATTATTAAGGAGTAATAGCAAGGTTAGTGACAGATGTGGAGATAAATGTTATTCATCAAGAATGGTAATAAACAAATTAACTAAGTTAATATGAGATTTAATTTTATTATTATTATTCAATCAAATGATAATAGTATTATTGAGGTTAGTACTATTACTTCAGTCAAAGTATGTAATATTAAGATGTGTTTTAATATTGATACATATTAATTCATTTATAATCTAAGATTTAATAATATTATTATGGTTGTCCGTGTAAAAATGGCATTATCATTGATTTCATGTGACCTTACTATTAAGTTAGGTCGGATTAGAATAAAAGATTATTTCCAAATATAAAGTTTTATGGGAAAATTAATTCAATAAAAGCTAGTGATCCTCAATAAAAGTCTTAAATTATATCATATAATTTCTAATGCATTGATATGATATATTTGGAATAAGAGATTTCCATATGTGTTCCAATGCTAAGTGCTTCACGAGAATGTTATTTTTAGGAACATGAGGTTTACTATATAGTTACCTCTCATTTTGGATGACCCAATTCATTAATCTAGCAAGCCATACTGAGTATATATTAAAAAAAAAAAAGTAGATATTTTAACTACCTCTTCTAATTAAATTGAGAGGTGAAACCCCTTAACATTGGGAGAGAAGGGAATAGAACAACCTAGTATTTCTATTTTTTTAGCATTCGAAGAAAGATTAAGGTAAGCATATTTAAAAACCAATAGATTGAGTCGGTAGTAGGAACCTATAGTTGATAAATCTTGAGTTGTTCCTCATCCAATATAGTATTACCAACTATTGAGTAGAATTTTGAAGTTGTGTTGTGTAAAATTTGTATGAAGCCTGGTATGTGTTAGGTTGTAAACTTATGTTGTAAAAAATAAAAATAAAAAATTGTTGGGTTTTTCTAGTGAAAAATGTGGGCATGACACTTGGTATTAGAGCCCTAGGTGTCAACCCTAGGGAGCTCTGGGAATAAATTGGGCATTAAGTATTGTGTGTACACAAAACACCTTGTGCTAGTTAGAATAAAACGTTAAATCTAAAAGACACACGGTGTGATACATGAGAACTTAGTTTAAATATATGACCTAAATAAGGTTGTAAATTACTAAATGATTAGGGAGTGACCGTTATAGATAGGTCAAGCAAGCAACTTATTAAGGGATTCGAATTTTAAAAGAAACTCAAGTATAAACATGGTTCTTTAATAAGGTAATTTCATAAAGTTATGGTCATTTGAAGTGCAACATATTTTCTTATAGAAACTTTAGTATGAAGAAAGGATATAACATCATAATAATATTTGGAATTATATAACTAGTAAAAAAAAAATAGATAAAGAGAGAATTTTATGAACCACAAAAAGGGGATTAATGTGTTAAAGGTTGTGGCTACATAAGATTAGATCTCCACAACCCTTAAATTGATTAAATAAAAATAACAAAAAGAGTGAAACAAAAAAGATCTTCATAATTCATATTATGTACAATATGAGCACCCCATACATTTGGGATTTAAAATATTGTCAAAGATTAAAATTAAACCTTTAAGGTATAGATTATTGGACCTAAGTTAAGGAGTTGTTCAAAAACTGGTATTAATATGTCTCATGAATTTGTATCTTGTACATCTTAGACCATGGTATATCTAGATCTTATCCATATACCCAACGATCTTGATTTACACACAACTGTATAAGAGTTAATCTCATGAAGTAACAAATAATTGACTCTATGGTTGGTTGGATAAATTTCATGTATGATGGCACCAACTAAGGATCAAAGCCTTACAAGGCATAGTAAATCTAATTTTGAAAAGTGGTCCAAACATATTGTACCTTGAATTAAATGGTTAAACTTTAAGTTATCCTAACACTTTTGCTAGTAAATAGAGTCCTAGTGAATTTAGTAGAACTACAACAACTACTAAATCTTGGAGTTGTTTTACCTATAGAATAGAATAGCAAGTGAAATTAAATGATTCAAGCCAAAGGTGAAAATATGTAAACAACAAAAACTAAGTTAAGATTGATGAAAATTAAATTAGATATTATATAAATAACTTCTAGAAATTAAACATAAAACCTTTGTGAAGAGACTATATCTAAATGTGTGTTGAAGTTAAAACACTATCTAGAATACATGCTATTACTACTTCCCTTATAAATGAGCTAAGAGCTAAAGACTTGTTGGTTCCAAAATAAGAAAGGATAAATGTCTTATAGGAAGTAATAACACATTCAATTAGATGTTGACCTTTAAGGTTGTGTACATGTCAAAAGAACAAAAGAATCAATTGTTGAGTTTATAAATCGGGTGAGGAATTATGTAAAAGTTTTAGTGAATTAAGTGATTGAGAAACTAAATGGTATCATAAAGGATATGAAAATTTTCATGAAATACTCCCAACTAATGTTGTGCATTTCTATACCAATGCCTGGTACTCTAGAAAAAATAAATATATGTGTGTGTGTGTCAAAGAAATATAATGGAGAAAATTTAAATGTAGGAATTATTACTTATCGCATGTCCTTGAACCTTATGAAGTTAGAAATAACTGTGATTATAATAATGATGATTATAACATGTTATTAAATGAGACAACCTTAGGTAGTAAAATGCAAGATTTAAAATATATATATATAGATTAATGAGTTGTGAAATTACTATTCCATGATTTATCATGTGCATTATGCATTGAGTGTGCTTTCCTTTCTCATATTGCAATTCTTCAAACAAAAATAGTTGACTATCTTCCTTACTAAGTAAGAAACCTTCTCTAGATTGTTGTGAAAATTATAGTGGAATTACCCATATTGATATGTTAGTGAACATAAAAAAAAAACATGGTTGAATGAAAGAGGAAGACGAGTATGGATAAACATAGAGAACCAATCTTGATCCTATATGAAATTTCAAACACTAACTTACTAAGATGGGAAGTGTGGTACATCATGTATTGTTAAATTTTAGGAAGATGGAGTAATATACATAAGCTACATTTGTGCATAAACGAGTGATTCATTTTTCAAATGCATAGTGAGTAGATATTTACAAAATTAAGAAGCAAAGTGAATAGTGTTTAAAAAAAAAGAGTGTATGTAAACTAGGAATTGATTTTGTTCTACAGTATGGTGGATTTCATAAAGTGTATTATGTTATGACATGTGAAGTGAAAACCAGTAAATGTGTTATGCCTCAAGTATGAGATACAGGATATCTAACTTGGGATAAGGGTAGTGGATGTCTAATACAATCCCCTATATGTTCCCTTCATGATGGCCTTTATGTAAGAAGGTAGTTGTGAGTTAAAATAAATGTGTTAAGTGTATAAGTGTGTCTATTAAATGAAATGTGATGTATTCCTTTGTATTAGTTTTATTTGTATGTTAAATGTGTACCCCTAGCATTTGGTTCCCCCCTTATGGGAGTGTGATGCCAGCTAGTGTAAATAGGGGTTGAGAGGCACATGTTCTCCCATTGGGAAATTAAAAGCTCAGGGCGCTGTCCCTAATCCTGACAAAGGATCTAGGTCAAGTCATTATAATCCTCCCATGGATGTTGATTGTGGCCTACTCCCCCACATATGAGAGCCACAATTGTTGGTTCATAGTGCAAACCTATTCCTCGATGTTTATAACCCATGGGTAAAGGATGGAATTACATGGAACACTAGTGATTCATATTCATGTGGTCAGGGACCACCAGTGACTCATATTCATGTGGTCAAGGACCACCAATGATGCATATATATATATATGTGGTCAGGGACCACCAATTATTCATATTTATGTGGTCAGGGACCACTAGATTATTGCATGCTATTATAATTATGTGGTTAGAGAACCATCATCCCCCTCCTCCCCTTAGGTGGCTTATCAAGTCACGTGGTGCTCGTAATGTGCAGTTTTTATTGGAATATGAATTATTGGTAATTTTTGATTGATGTTTTATTTTATTATGTGCCAGCAATGTGGACTTTTCTATTTATTGTATTAGGCTATTTAGCCACTTGAAGGTTGTTATAGTCCGAATTTCCTCAAGGACTTATTTAATTTCATTTTTGAATTAAGATTGGAATTTTGAAATGTAGCTACAATTTATCTTTATTTGGTTTTTCCCTTGATTTTAAAATTTTATGTTTTATTGAAATGTTGGTTTATGATCTTATGATTTCTTGATTTGACGCTTTCTTAATGTTTTCTAACTACTGGTGAGTGTGGTGTAATGTCACATATGTAAACTGCCATATCCTGGGGGGTTCCTTGGCAGGTCATATAGGGGGAGTAGATGCACTGGGGAATTATTTTAAAAGGGGTTTTGAATGGAACCGGTATGGGACGGTCATTGATCCATTCTTCCCCTCATTCTATGATTATTCTTATCTGTATGGAGGAGTCCTTAAAGAAGGGCCTCGAGTGGTATCCAAGAATATCCATCCTTGTAAACCCCATTGTGTGAACCTTGTGTTGTAAATTATGTGATTGTATGAGGACAAGCACACCCATTGGGAAGAGAATCCTTGCTATTGTTGTGTGTACATGTGAAATTACAAATAAATGTGATGTGGCATACCTATGAGCAATGCGAAAAAAATAGTAAAACATATGATGCAAAGTTAATATTATTTGAGACATGGTATGAGTGCCATAATTATAAGGTTAAATGTTATGTTAAGCATATATTTAGATAAAATGTGAAGCTAATAATTCTGAGACATGATTGGTCAATAAAATAAAAATATTTTCTAATATCATGAGTGATGTTTATGATGCAAAGAAATTTTGGAGGTGTATAAAAGGTTACAAATTCATTTAGATATATTTTTTTTGTGTAAGTTAATTGAAGTTGATTACATTATTAATAAATTAGAGTTACATGGATTGTTGTTAGCATTTGTTAAATTAATCGTATATCAAATAAATATTCCACTATGAGAAATTTTGTTCTAAGTATTTTAATATTTAATACATGGAAGAGATTTGTCTCTAATGTGTGCTTATAGCTAAATTTTTTGATTCTTCCACCAAGAAAGTAAAAGTAATTAGTATGTTTGATAGATTTATGTATGTTGTTATATTGAGATTTTGTTTTCAAACCTTAACGACTTCCAGGAGGAAGTCTAAATTAAGGAGAGGGGGATGTAAGGCCCCACCTTTCATGTGATTAGTAAAGCCCTAATATGTTTTATGTGATCCTAAATATATGGTAAGATGTATTATCGATGACAAATAGTGTGATTATTTGATAATATTCTTGCTTATGCTACCGTGAATGTAAGACCCCATTTTGTATTTTCCATTTTATTTCAATCAAACAAGTAGTTAGATGATAATTATGATGAAAGGAATGATAAAAATCTTTTAGGATTCATGGGCATTAACCTTGATTTAATTATGATAGATGCACATATGAATTGTTGGATATAACTTGAAAGTGTTGGGTATTTGGCATATTAAATTTTGGTAAATGGTTCATCGTTAATGTTATAGGAGTTTAAAATGAATTACTAAGGTGGTAAAAAAAAATGGAGTGACTATTTCATTAACTATATTCTTGTACTAGAGTAAGTGTGTATTTTGCTTGGTTATAATGCAAATTGAATCATTAGGTTCATTTGATGTATTAATGAGTAAATAGTTCATGAGTGAAAATTATATGAATTGGATTAGCTAATAATATGAAGAGATATATGATCTAATCATCCTGAATTTGGTAATGTGCAGGAATCAAATATGCAAATAGGAGGATAGATAAATGTTGGAATCAAATCAAATACATCTTTGGGAAGTTCTAAGTGTAGCCCTATTTGACCTAGAAGGGTTTGAGGTTTTATTATTGGTTGGGTGATTGACTAGAATCCAATTGTATTACATGTGATGTGAGTTTGGTTGGGGTTGGAACCCTTGATTAAGATCAAAATTCGTATGGATTTTTGTGTGGGTTCTAAAAAGGGATTACTAATCAATTTCCTTGGTTTTTGAACAAGAATAGACCCATAGGACCTATACCTATGGGTTTGGAAGATTTTTGACACATGTGAACTTGTCCTTGGAATGTAAAAAGACCCCTCAAAAGTCCACATATTCATGAATGTGACAATTCAAAAAGTGTTGGGGCTTGGGAAGAGTGACTTGTCAATCTCAACCTTCTACTCCCCAAAAGTTCTTGGAATTGGTACAAGACTCAGACATGTGTGAGCACTTGTGGGAAAGAGTGTAGGTTTGGAGGATCCCTATATATCTCAAGAAGATAGAAGATTTGGGCATTGCCCACTTCTCCTCTTGGAGAACTTGAGTGGAGATGGTAGAAAGAATTAGAAAAGAAGAGGAATCCATCTCTTGGCAAGATAGTGATGAAGATGGTTTGATTTGGAGAGAAAAGATGGATACAAGATTTCAGTGTCTTCACCTAAAAGAAGAGATAAGTTATTCCTATTTCCATTTACCCTTATTTATTAGTTGCAAGAAAGTGACAAAGTTTATGGGTTATTGTTGAAATTAGAAAATAGAGAACCTAGAAGCATGAAATTGGTATTTAGTTTTATCCCTTTGTAAAAATGAGTAAAGACTCCATTCATCATTTTGGGGTTATCATATTTTCTTGCTCGGGGGTATGGCTAGAGCCCATGAGGCTCGATGACACCATTATGGTAGGGTGGAGAGAAAGGTTTAATCATAATTGTGCCCTTCATTGTATTTCCTTAAAAGAAATTTCTGGTATGGAAAGTTAGTGTTTTGAAGTAGTATTAAGAAAAAGAAAAGAAAGGAAAGGAAAAAGCATTATTATATGTGGTATTTAAATCTGGTTTTCAGCTATTAATTATGAATTTTGAAAGTAATTATCCTATTTTAGAATGAAATAAGGGAAATAGAGGCCTTATTCATGAATATAATAATTGTAGCAATCTTTTTTGTAACGTTTGAATATGTATGGTGTATGTAAAGTGTTTGCATTTTAATGTATATCAGAAGAATAAGTATTCCTTTTATTTCTTCAAGATAAATATGACTGGACAATAGAGAAGTATATTCATGTTGACACACAATAAAATAAGGGTGGATTAAAAGGAAAACCGTGAAAGTTTAGTAATGAAGAATAGGGTATTCTAAATTGTAAAGGAATGTGTTCTAAAATGTTGTGTGTTTATATAAAGCTAAGGTTTCATGTTTTTAATTTAGCTTGAATGCCTAGAGGCTCATGAATCTAACTTTACTATTATAACATAATACATTTGATTTAAGACTGTCATTACCTCCTTCCTGATAGTTGTTAAGATAATAATTTTTTATTTTTTTTTAAAAAGAAGCTAGTACCAGATCAACCATGTAAAAATGATAATCAGCTAATTGAGTTTTCACTTGGATTGAATAAACAATAGGAAGATGTATATATATGCATATAACATTCTAACCAGTCTTTAAGATGATAAACTGCATTTATACAATATTGCTCCCAAATACAAATAAAGGAAAACATGGGCAAACAAAATACTGGAACTTTTCAAATGCTAACATTCGTGTAGAGTATGTTAATCCTCATGGGTTAGAGTGATGCTTGTCTTATTCACACATACAAATATTACTTGCATCATTGTTCATTGCATCTTCACACCCAATAATAAGGGCTCTGTGCTTGCAAAGAAATCAAAACTGAGCCCACAAATCTTAACATCTAACTGTTATTTCTCTCCTATTCATTAGAGTCTCCATATAGCTCTCTGTTTGGATGCAATGCATGGGATTATTGAGACATTAAAACGATGGTCAAATAAAGAACAAAAAAAAAGTAGTACATACCCATGAACCCGTCACTTAAGATTTGCAGTTTACAGCTTCATTAGCTATGGCATTAGAAAATAATAATAATAATAATAGTAATAACAAAATAAACTAATAACTTTAAATAGAGGGAACTTATCCACCTGGGAAAACTCATGTTAAATAGTAAATACATATATCAACCTGTTACACTCAACAATGTTATAGTGAAATGAAACAAACTAAGCTAAAATGACATAAAGATAATATCAACACTAGATTATCTATGCTTCAATGGCGTGATATCCTAGCCATTGGTTGCATGGCAACAACAACTAGGCATACAAATTTTGTTTCCACTGTAAGTTCAGCTCCCTTGTGGTCCTCAGTTCGAACCCTCGCCTATCTGGAAATTCCTATTTCCCTGCATAAGGAACCGACCCATAAGGGGTGTATCCATAAAGGCTAGGGCTCAAGCTGTAGATGTATGTCATAGTTCAGCAGCAAATATGCGAAAAGACATCATTAATACCATTGCAAGGTTTGGCATTGCAGTTACCGTAATTCCCTGTGTGTTGCAATTAGCATGAGCTGTCATGAGGAAGTAGGTGAAATTTTCCTGTATGATGGAGAAAAATAAAAGGAAAAAAATGCAAGCCATACTGTACAATGTATGTATATTCACATATGTCATAGGAAAATCACAAGTGTCATAGGGATTTCCACTGTAGTCGGCCAACCAAAACAGGATAGTCTACGCGCATTGAGATCCTGCACATAAATCTAAGGGGAAAATTGTGGGCCTCAAAACTTATAGGATGGCTACATTAATAAATTCAACTGTGTGTAAGAGGAAAATAGTGTTCTTTCTTTCCTTATACATCAAGGATTAATTTCATTCACATGTAGCAAGTGAATTAGGCAAAGTCAAGGAGCGCTGGTATCAGTATACGCTAGTAAATGCCCCTCCAATATTTAAGGGAAGTGACCCGGTCCTACGAAGTTTCAAATTTTGTATACAATCTCTTCTAGCTATATGTGGGTAGGAACATTTAAATAAAACATTGAGTTGTCGCCATGTATGATAGAAACAATAGACTGTATAATTGGTATTGTAAAGAAGGAAGCCTTGCTGACGGGTGGTGAATGCTGAAAAGTAGTGGAGAAATCATAATAGAAAAAGCTTTTCATTTCAATATTTCCTTGATTAGCTACGAAGTAAGGTTAAGCCTAAATGACTAAGTGAACACGTGGTAAGAAAATTGTCCTTGTAATTTTAATTGCAATGGTTGTGGTGTTAAAAAAGAAAAAAAAAACAATTTTCATTTGGGCCACGCCGACCCCATGCACTTGATCTCATACGAGATCAAAAATCTTATTCAATCATTTATATGGTCCATTAATAAAGGAGACAATGAATATACCTCCACCTCTTTTCTTTAAGGATCTCTTTAATAAACAATACCGAAAGGAAAAATATATATAACAATAAGAATAGGTATAAAATTAAGGATTGGTATGTCCCACTATATTTGTTTAAAAGAGATTCTCTTATTGATACTTTAGTTCTTTGAAAAGTTAAATATTATTTATAATAAAGGGAAACAACACATATAAAAGAGTTGGGTAAAATTATAGATTATTTGATATTACTTCTTCTTTAGCTAATAGATATAATATGAAAAAGTAAATAAAGTTATTCTTTTATAGATAATCTTTATTATTCATATAGCTAAATATGGATATAATTAAGAGGTGTTAGTAGATTTATTTTAAATAAGTAAATGCCTCATATGTAGATAAAATAATTTGTATTTGTGTTAAATATTATTAGTATTGGTAGATGCAAAATATTAATATTAATTTTGAGAGAAGTATTATTATATTGGTATTTTCATTACCATAAAAGAAAGAGAATTAGTGAAATTAGCACCATTATTGATGTTAACGACATAGTTGGTATTTGAGATAATAATTAAAAGAAAAATTAATTACTTAAAATTAGTATTTTTTTCCTTTGTTTGCTCGAGTGCAAAATATGGGCATTGTGCATTAGTAATAAGAAATATTATTACTAAGGAGTAATAGCAAGGTTAGTGATAGATGTGGAGATAAATGTTATTCATCAAGAATGGTAATAAACAAATTAACTAAGTTAATATGAGATTTAATTTTATTATTATTATTCAATCAAATGATAATAGTAATATTGAGGTTAGTACTATTACTTCAGTCAAAATATGTAATATTAAGATGTGTTTTAATATTGATACATATTAATTCATTTATAATCTAAGATTTAATAATATTATTAAGGTTGTCCGTGTAAAAATGGCATTATCATTGATTTCATGCGACCTTACTATTAATTTAGGTCGGATTAGAATAACAGATTATTTCCAAATATAAAGTTTTATGGGAAAATTAATTCAATAAAAGCTAGTGATCCTCAATGAAAGTCTTAAATTATATCATATAATTTCTAATGCAGTGATATGATATATTTGGAATAAGAGATTTCCATATGTGTTCCAATGCTAATTGCTTCACGAGAATGTTATTTTTAGGAACATGAGGTTTACTAGATAGTTACCTCTCATTTTAGATGACCCAATTCATTAATCTAGCAAGCCATACCGAGTATATATTAAAAAAAAAAAGTAGATATTTTAACTACCTCTTCTAATTAAATTGAGAGGTGAAACCCCTTAACATTGGGAGAGAAGGGAATAGAACAACCTAGTATTTCTATTTTTTTAGCATTCAAAGAAAGATTAAGGAAAGCATATTTAAAAACCAACAGATTGAGTCGGTAGTAGGAACCTATAGTTGATAAATCTTGAGTTGTTCCTCATCCAATATAGTATTACCAACTATTGAGTATAATTTTGAATTTGTGTTGTGTAAAATTTGTATGAAGGGTATGTGTTAGGTTGTAAACTTATGTTGTAAAAAAAAAAAAAAAAATGTTGGGTTTTTCTAGTGAAAAATGTGGGCATGACATATAGTTTCTTTTTTTATGATCATGTATTCCCCCATGGATGTAGAAATGAAATCAAATATTTTTGAATCCTCTTCTAATAACTTTGTTTCTTGTCCCATTTTCTTTTACCTTTCTATCTTTTGTTCAGGTTTGGCATGGGTTGTTGGTGTGAAGGGATATCTAATGTGCATAATTTCAAAGGGTTTATCCCCACTTTCATGATCTCATAGTGTAGTAGAGTCTTAGTTCACTTCATCATCTTCATCTAAGGAAACAATATTACTATTTTTTGAAACAAGCATGTCAATGTTGTCATTTTCTTGCACCATGATATTCTCCCTATCAGGAGAGTTTTTAGGAGAACTACAAACTAGATGTTCATGACATTCAATGTTTGGTTCTTCTGAAATAACTTCATCACAAGTAGGGGACTCATCAATGGTTGGGTTTTCTTGTTTATCAATGATGATATATTTTTCAGTAATTTTTTTCATAGGGGAACAGAGGAAAATAGGACTATGAAAATTTTCATTAATTGGATCTTCTTTAACACAAAATTATCTTCATCATAAATGGAAGATATATTAGGAGAGGGGGAAAGATGATTGTTGTCCATAATTCCATCCTTTTTCTATAAGGTCTCATTCTCTTGTGCCATAATACCTACCCTAATGGGAGAGCTTTTAGGAAAGTGACAAAAAATAGGTTCATTAGATTTCATGCTTAGATTTTCTAAAGTAGATTCATCACACATAGGAGAGGCATCAAGAGAAGGATAATTATGAGTATCATGTTTACCAATGATTGGAATTTCTTGTTCAAATATGTCTTCCCAAATAGTAGGGGCATTATGAAAGGGAGAGATAAGATTCTCATGATTCCTAATATGGATATCTTCTAACACTAAACTATCTTCTTCATGTCTAGAAGAGATATCAGGAGAAGGAAAGCTTTGATTGACATGATTATCTATAATTATATTAGCATGTACTATAATTTCTTCCCAAGTAGGAGAGGTAGGATTGTCATAGTTATCAATTATTGGATCTCTTAATATCAAAATATCCTCCTCACAAATGTGTTTATCATGATCATTCACTATTGTATCCTTATGCACTAAAGTATTTTCATAAGTAGGGGAGGTGTTGGTGGAGGAATGGATACTAGGTAAATTAGTGGCCATGATTTCAGCTTCATGTATCATAATATATTTCCAAGGGGGAGGAAGACAAACAAGACTTTCATGATCTTCAATGATTGTAATTTCTTTCACCAAGATACCTTAGTTACCAATCATAGAGATATGAGGAGAAGAACAATCATGATTATCATGATTATCAATGTTTGTGTCCTCTTGTTTCAAATATTTAGTGGATGAACTAGGTGAGATGAAGTTGTCGAGGGCTTCATCTAACATGTCAAAGTCATCTCTAATAAATTGTTTAATGATATGCTAAGGTTAACTACTTTTTGTTTGTTTCTTTTGATTTTTTTGTTTTTTTTTTTATTTTTATTTTTCTAATGAATGTAAAATGAATTCTATAACTAAAAAAATGAAAGTGCAATAATCTATCTTTATCAATCAATGCAAACATGAACTATGGAAATGCATGAAACAAAAAATTGAAAGACTAAAACAGTAAACTATAGCAAAAAAAAGCACATAAATTCATTATTTAACCCTTAAAACTGTAACCTCAAACTCCACAAGGACTAAGATGCTAAGAAGGGAATCTTGGTCCTGCTTATAGAATTTGGAGGTTCTAGAAACTAGAATAGAAAGAAAACAATTTAGAGAAGGTTTTGAGTGAAAAACCTACAAAGGGACTAAGATGCCAGGAAGGGAATTTTAGTCCCAGTAATGTTTTTATAAAAAAAAATAGCAAGATTTGAGTTGTTAATAGTGTTCCTAGGTTTCCTACTCAGGGAAATAATGTTTAGAAACAAAAAAGTGTGCAAATTAATGGAAGAAAAAGGGAATAATGACAAAAAATTGAATGCAAAGTTGAATGTAATTTTTACAATTTTGAATGCAATAAGAATGTTTCTAAATGCAGTTATGATGATTGAAAAGGTACTTTTTTAGTTTTTCAATGAGATAAAATGATGCAAGAAAGAAAAAATGAAACCTATATGCACTTTCACTAATTCAAATATGACAAACCCTAGATGCACTTTCACTAATGCAAGATGCAATGCAAGAATAATGCAACCTAGATCTAGGACTTTATGAACTCCAAATTGGAAAATGAATGCTTTAAAATGTTGGGTTCACCAAAATGAACTGTAAACAAAATCTAAAGTGCGATGGAAATTTCCTACTTCTATTATCTTTTGACCACTCAATAATATCCTAGGAATCCAATTTGGATTGGCTATCAACCTAAAGTGTGAGTCAATTTTGAACAAGGAAAACCTAGGAGGGGGTTCTTTCAGCTTAAAGGGTTTCACCACCAAGCAAAATCTTGGAAAAGAAAGTTTAACATTCAACTCATAAAACCCAATAATGCAAGCTAAATGAAGGATGCAAATGATGAAATTAAGCAACATAATGTTAGGGTATGTGTACCTAGGAAGTTTGGAAACATGAAGAGGATTCTACAAATGAAAAAATGTTGTATAAATGTGCTAGGGAGGACTAATATTCCCTTACTATTGAATTAGTCTCACTACTATGTTTTGATGGAAATGTGGAATCTTTAGATGATAGACCTAGATCTTGAAGAGTCTCTAAAAAATACCACTTGGAGGACTAAGACACCCTTGTTGTTGACTTAGTCCCATCTTAAATTTCTAAAATATTTGAATGTGATCCTAAGGCTCAATGTCTAGACTTCCTTTCTCTCTGATCTCTGGTTTTGAAACTTCCAAAACTAACCTCTAGGCGAGTTTACGTGAAAATGACAACTTTTCAATGCAACTTTGCAACTTTACAATTTTGCAATTCAAATGATCTTCAAGTCGTCAACCTAATATACAAACAAAAACAAGCATGAGAGGAAAAAAATGTTGATTGTTAGTACATCACAATTGTTAGCACAATAACAAACATGATGCCATAATATCCTTGATATGATGCTTGAATCCTAATGATGGTTCCAAATGCTTGATGAATTTCTCTTGATATCATAAACTTGCCTTAGGAATGAATACTTGAATGCTTGTTATGATAAAATTATTGAAAGAACCTTTTATTTATACTTATCTATGCTTAATATCTCAAAATTACACCACAACAAGACTTCATATGAATCAATTAATTAAAAGAGGCTAAATCCCACTAAGAAATTGAAATAAAATCTTGAAAATACCCTACGGGGGACTAAGACACCCTAGATAGCCCATCTTAGTCCTGAGGCATGAAACTCGGGGCACAAACTCTAGAAAGCGACCCATTTAAGGAACAATTGATATCAGGGTCCCAAGAATTGTTGGGAGCAAAGACACCCTAGGTGGCATCTTAGTCCTAACCCAAAAATCAAGGACACATAGCCAAAATCATTAAATTATCATTTCCCCTTTCAGGTTTGTTGGGATTAGCCATAAAAAGATATAATTCATTAGGCTAATGGATTCAAAATAGGACAATTTAAGACACAAATAGGGGTAGATAAAGTAAGGAAAGCCCAAACAAATTTGAAAATGCAAGGGTATGCATTTTCCTACACTAGAAATCCTACAACATATTTAGTCACAATGATGTTTCATGTGTTCTTGAGCAACAATAATACAAAATATCAATTACCAAAGGAAAAAATTTCTTCAAACAAAGGAAGATACATGAGCCATGAATCCAAACAACTACATAGCCACCAAAATATAAACCTATTGTCAAAATCGAAATGGAAACTACCTCAAAAGCTACCATTTTTCTTATATTACATGCTAAGCCATATTCCATATGAGATAAAGACATAATTTCCATTTATCAACAATCTTTCTCATTTTAATAACCAATGACATAAACATTTACATTCTTCTTCCTATACTCAAGATAGTTATCAATAAATTTTATCACTATCTTCTACATAAGAAGACTCATAATTACTTTTACTATTCATTCAATGGAATTTGTACTAGAAGGATACACATACACAAATACTACTTCTATGGAACACATGACTAAATTAAGTGAGACACCAATTCTTTATATGCCAAAGTAGAAAAAATATATCCTTGGTCAAAGCCATACCTAAGGTCTGAATGTTCTAATTACTAATTGCTTTCCAATAGAATTCATCCACAATTTATTTAATGTTCATTTTAAGATCACCAAAATTCTCATAAAAGATTTCCTTAAAGAATGCATCTTGTTCTAACAATAACATAACCTCCTATTCCAATGAATATGAAGTGAAAGTTTTGGAATGCTTCAAGAAAACATAAAAATCCCATTAATGTAAAAGTAGATTTGACAATTTAAACAATAAAAAATTAAAAACTACTAGTCATTTGGAACTTTAGGGAAATTTCTTAAATCTAATTTATTGTCTTTAATCCCAAAAATTTCATGTACCATTGCCTAAAAAGTGATATGAATAATTTCATTAGAAAAGAATCCTGCTATCAAATAATGGAGTGAAATAACTTGCACAAGAATTACCACTTATGTATAAATAAACTAAATTAAAAAATTTGTAATTGTCTAAGGCAGTGGTTGATAGGTTTACATATTCAGTAAATGGGTCATAGGATCATCTCTTCCATCAAGCATTAATAGTAGGGGAGGAATTTCAATTTGTTTGAAATAAAAGAGAAAGTAGGTCATGTACTTCAATTTGAAAGGTTTTTCCTCCATTATGAATATTTCTATAATTGATGTAGTTTATAATTCCATTCATTTCTTGTGGAGCTTTCCATGAATAAGACACTTAGACATTGCAGTGAAAGGAAGGTTGTATATACTCAAATAATGAAATGAGATTTTTTTTTATCTTCATTCTTCAACAATAAGAAAGATCATTATGTTGCTTCTGTAGTAGAATAGTATATATCCACATTGATATAAGCCAATTTTTTGTGCATTTGATCTTCTATTATCTATTCCAAGTAGTTTGATAAAAGGAAAATTTAACTTATGTAAAATATACTATAAAGTTCTATTTTTCCAATTTTTAAATAAAGGAAAATGGTTTAAGAGGAAGATAAAATAAGTTTGAACATTTAAAATTCAAGGAAATAGAAAGCAACAAGTAATATATACATGATATGAAAACTTTACCTAAAAAAACAAAGATGATTAAATCCCCTTGATCAGGGTGATCCAAACATGCAATGCTCTACACTTACTGATGTATAGTGCAATTTCTTCATTTGGCATAAGAAAGTTGTAGAAAGAAACACTTTGTTGTCTATGCTCTATCATGCCATACCTTTATATTTTAATGATCCAATCCTTCTCATTGTAGGAAATATTGTAGTTCCTACTGTAGGTTAGGAGAAGGATGTTCTTAAATGGGTTGGGAAGCTTTTCCTAAAAAATGTATGGAAATGTATTGGTCATGTGTTAAACTCACCAATTTTTTTCTTGATGTTACTACTTGTTAATTATTCCTAATATACCAAGAAACCAAACAAGTATGTTTCATCACCTTAAATTTTTGTGTGGCATGCATCTAAAGCTATGATTAAATCCAAGAAAAGTAACAATTGGGAAGCCATTACATCTCCTATAAACACTTCACTTTGGCAAGTACTCCTTTACCTAAATCAAATTCCAAATAATGATATAAAAAAGAAAAATAAATATGTTTCCCTTATTTATCCATTTTGAATTTATAATTAAAATAATATATACAAAACCATTATTAATTTCCCTAATTCCCATTCTCCCTAAAATTTAATTAAGACACACCACTCAAATTCCAAATAACACATATCATTTCAATATTTATGATTTAAATCTATAAAATAATATTATTATTTGAATCTACAAAATCCAAAATTTAATGAAGATAATTAAATCAAACCTAACTTGTAATTCCAACCCCACTTAATGTTGATATTAAATTAAACAATAGATTAATTTCATTTCTTCTTTAATTCTATTTCCCTTTTTCTTGAAGCACAACAAATATTTTCATAATAAATAAATAATTCTTTAAATTCCTAAAATTTTATTTACAAAAAATTGTGAAATTTAAACCATCAATTAATTCAAACATTTATTGGTTGTTCATGACACAGTGATTTCATAATAACTCTTAAATTGGAGTCAAGTTCAAATAGGGTCAAATATAACACATACTATACTCAGTTGGAGTATTCGTGACCAAGGAATAGAGAGGGGGGGGCAATGTCACATCTCCAAATTAACCCTCATTAGGGAATAAATTAGACTTGTATTTCTAGGTGGAGAAATAATATTGTACCTGTAAATCATTCCATGCATGCCATGGAAAATTCCTCAATGTATATATATCTTAAGCACAACATAATCATCCAAATGGGATGCAATAGAATAACCATAAAATTACATCTATAAAACCATCATATAAATCAATAAATAGGCATTCCTTCTGAACATCAATAATCAAGATTGCATTTAATCACAACACATATAGTGCATATCACTGAACTAAAGCATAATAATAAACCAATCATGTAAATGTAAAAATTTCCATTAACTGACATTTTGTGGAATCTCATGTAGAATGTCTTTTTTTACACACATCATTTAAAGCCATAGAATAATCACCATAACAACCTCAAGGAAATAGTGAGTCCAAACACTAATCTCACATTAATGGGAAGCAAATGAGAGGGGCACTATAAGGACCCTATATTCACTTGTAGTTAATTCAATCCCATATGAACAAAATATAAAATATATTTGTTGGAATCTTATACTACACTTAAAAGGTATTTTAACAAGACTATGTTCATTCTTGGCATGGTGAAATAGTGTAGAGATAACAAAATATGAGAAATGTTATTATTGATAGATCATATATTTACCTATAGCTCTACACAAAATGGTCATAGGTTCTATATAGGGGCCTTCTATAAAATTCATACTCAAAATCTAATCTATTGGTTTGGTGGTTTATCCTAATGATGCATGAGACACAATATATGTCTATTGGAATGCTCACATTGCTCAAAACTGAACATTTTGTAAGACTAAAGACATTATATTTCCACTATCCTTATCATTGAGATTTTTTTCTTCTAGACTAAAGAGTGTGCTATATTTTCAATTAAAAACTAGCACATGGTTTATCTAGAAGCAACAAACTCTCATTTTTTAAGACTCCATTTATTTTTCCATAATAAAATAGTGTGGAGATGATGAAAATTGAATTATTATACTGTGGAGGTACCTCATATCAACCTATATGTCTCTATGGAACATGTAACATAAGAAAATTAAAACCATAAGATTTGAACCTATAGTTTAGGAATTCTTTCATTTGTTTCATTGGAGATTTGAGGTAGTAGGAATTTGATGGATTTGGACAAGATGTATGATTAAATTACAACCTAAAAGGTGACTCAACTAGCCCTTGACCAAATTTGAATGCACCTAAGAATGACATATACTAAAATGACTAGGCTAATGATGTTGTTTATCATTATGGTATAAATATGGAAAACATAGAAATTCACAGACAAATTTCAACAATTTAAATGGATAGAGAAGGACACTATGCACATGTCCTAGAAGTTTGAAGTTGATTTTAAAGGAATAATTATCCGTGGGTGAATACATCCTTGTAAAGGAATTTCTAATACACTTTTCATAGTCATTTGGTATTGGATTGGACCTTTCCATTTGCACTTGTCACACTATTTTATCACTACCAAATAATTACGTAACACAATTTTTGTTTGTTGTGAAGTTGTGGAGTTTTGATTGCAACAATGAATAATTGATCTTCAACTCTCTTCCAATATTCCTCATATCTAAAATGTACAAATTCATAGAGAAATTATGGTTTGTGCCATTTAGGGGCTTTCCTTATTCAAAACTAGTGTTATTGTTTCCACTTCCACAATGGCAATATCAATAATAGAAAAACTATCCTTTTGAGGGATAGGGATAAACAATAAAAATGAGTGATGAATCCACAAATTGCTACAACTAACCACCCTTCAATGGATTCCTTGAAGGACTAAATTCATACACATCTCCTCCAAGATTGGATCTTTCTTTCTTGATTTTCTTCAATTTCTTGGAGAACTACAAAAGGTTTAGCCTTCACAAAAAAAATGATACCATAAACATACATAAAATCATGTATGGTTTTAAATGATGCTTGGAACTTCAATTTTTGACATAAATCATTTAAAAATTTATCTTGAATGCTCTTGACTTGCTCTTGATAATAATTTCACAAATAAATTCCTAGATTCTCCTTGTTAGTTTTCAAACGATGCAATAACTAGGTATTTAGATGTAATTATTTTAATTTTATACAAGTTAAATCTTGATAGAAAACTTTGGACACTTGAATTTAGAAAAGATAAAATTCTAACAATGACATGTTTGAATTTGGATCCAAAATAGGGGGACTAACTCTCCCTAATCTAATATGTCCCAAGCCTATTTTTGGAAATTAAGGTGTCAAGGAAAAAATATTAGATGAATTCATTTTTTCCACTTGTAATTTGTCAATAATTGTTAAAAATGGCCATATAATGCATAATTTATGAAATTAGGTGCTCTTGAATAGGTCCATAAGCTTAAGGGGGAGAAAAAATTAGTGTCAAATTTTGAAGGGTGAGAATTTGTGATGCTATATTGATGCCTCACTTTAGTGGGAGTATGAACTTAAATGTTTAAACTCACACTAAAATAGAAAAATATGTCAAGAGGGGTCTGATTGTCCAAATTTTGAAGAGATAGAATGAAAAAAGGATCTACGGGAGTGAAAAAGTCCCCAAAATGAAAGATCCCATTACAAACCAACATAAGCACACAAGAACAAACACATGTATGAAATGCAGCAATACAACATACACAAACATACATGTTGACAACACAAAGCATACATAATGAAATACATGATATAACATAACATATAAATGAAAAAAAAAAGAACACAAACACAATGTAAACATAATGTAAAATCAAGAATACATACAAAATAAATACAAATATAAGGTTAGTAACTAAATGGATTTGATTGGGAAATGAAAAGAGACATCAATCCTATTTTTTTGTCAAATACCAAATGTCATCCATCAAATAAATTTTAGTAAAAGGAATGCTCAGATGAGGACTAGCAAATAGTGTTATGTCCCATTTCTCATGGGCCACGTGGATCTACTAGCTAGAAAGTTACATTATCCTAGGTGTCCATGCAATATGGTGTGTTCCACGAGGCTAGCAAGTTGTGTTATGATAGACACTCATGATACACATAGCTCTACTATCAAGAAAGATGTGTTATGCTTGGATCCCATTTTAAAGGGGGTGGCCACAAATCAAAAAGTTGTGTTATGTTGAATCCATGAATTATATTGTCAAATCATCACCTATGAAGGTGCATAAAATCAACTAAGAAGGTACAAAAACTCACCTAAGAAGGGTAAAGAATCACTTAAAAGCATGCAAATGAAAAACTCACCTAATAAGCTGCAAAAAATTTCCTATGAAGGTGCATAAACATTTAAGAAGATGATGAAATTTTTTCCTAACAAGATGTATAAACTCACCCAAGAAGGTGCATAAACATCTAAGAAGATGAAAAAGACAAGACCAAAACCTCAAGGAGAGTTGTAAACAACACCACTGCAAAAGGTTCTTTACAAATTAATAAAGGGGAATTGATCAATACATGAAGACTCAAACCTTAGGTAATATCACACATAACATCACCACTAAGATGGGACAAGTTATGGAATAAAAGGATCAAACTTTAGGAAATAATAGCTATAGTATTATCACCAAAGAGAATGTTGTATACCAAGAAAGGTCACATTCTCAAAGGATACATGGGTATGTGTAGGATCATGATGGGCCAAAAGTTGGTGATATGATAGGTATGTGTAGGGTATGTGGCTAACGAGTGTTTTTACCAAAAATTGATGAAACGAAAAGGGTTTTTCAAGGAGATTCTAAAAAACTAATATGCCTAACCACCTTAACTTGGTCAAAACTTCATGAAATTTATTTTTTCTTTTTTTAATCCTATAGTATGCAAAGCATAGAATGTGATGAATTTTTTTATTCAAAAAATGTGATACAATTTGAAAGCTATAGATATTTCTCAATTGGTCTAAAAATTAGGACTTTAGTCATAATTTGAATAGAAAATGAATAATAATTAATTATTAAATTCAAAGTAAATCATAATTTATATTGGTGGAAAGCTGAGAATCTTCTTTAAAAACTATTTTCATTTCATCAATTTTGGGTGAAAAAATGGTTGACAACCACATACCTATCATATTGCCACTTTTTGGACCATCATGATTATGCACATACCCATTTACTTGGAAAAAAATTACAAAAATATATGCATCACATCGGGACATGAGTCCTCTACTTATATCTAAAATATTTTAAAATATATATTATCATTTTATTGTGGTTACGGTGGTCAGACATACACCTACTTATTTTTTCCCTAAATTTTAAGTACTAATACATTGAAATTTCAAATTTTCACCAAATAGATTTTTTTCTTAAAATAAACCTAGTAGTTTAGAAACTACATTCAATTTGCTACAAATTCTATTCTTACATATTTTTTAAATAATATAGATAACTTATTCAATTTTTTACGTCAAGTTGCCTAACTCTAATTTTTTTATTTTTTTTGGCACTTAAGGGCCTATTTTTTCCACGGTGATCTTGCACATACCCACTAAAAAGGAATTTCTTATAAAAATAATAAGAAATAGACTATATTCCCCCCCTTGCATTGTTAGTTTACTTATTATACTAAAGTCTTAAAGAGATACACAGGGGTCCCTTTCTAGAAGGAATGCAACTAATGCAAGGCTACCTAACTCCTTGCCCCACAAGTGTTGGGACAAAGATTACCCCAAAATGGATGATCATATGCTACTCCTTGCAAGATGAAATATTATTACATAAAAATTAAATTATATCCCTATACATAGTAGTGAGTATTGGGTGATGATACAACTACCACAAATGGCAAGGTGTAACACCCCGTCATGCGAACCCCAAAGGAAAACTAAACAATAATTACCACAAAAAATAAATTAAAAAGTAAATTTAAACATACATGAGATGCACATTGAGTCATAAATCATAAAACTAATTAAAACAAATTCGCTAACACCTACATCCCTTGGGGTACACAAGGAGTCATTATGAATCTTCAATCCATACAATGACGATAAAGAATGAATGCCAAAGATATAATCCATAATTAAGTAAACATTTACACATGTATGACAAACATTAATAAGAAACCATCCATGTACGTCAATACATCATATACATGATTAACTCAAAGCTCATAATGATAAACTCTCTAACATCATATAAACACAATGGACAGATTGAATAACATTAGTCACAGATCAATATTTACACAACGTTTATCAAGGGTAGAATAATACATTACATCCATTTCAACACAATAAAATGTTCAAGAATTACAAAGATACAAAAGTGTTCCCCAACATGAATGGGAACCATACAACAAGATAACATGATACAACTGAACAGATGAATACAACTCTAGAGTCACTGCAACTGGCACCAATCTAGACCTCTCAATCCTCGACTAGGGACCCAATGAGGTTCTTAGCATGTTCCACCTGATCACGTGAGTCCGAAGACCCACCCCCCATGCTAGGAGTTGGTAAGAAAGAGATCTCAACCAAGAACATCTAAACAAGGGACCACAAGACTTAACAATAACCCAAAAGCAACAATAGAAGATTTCAAAGATCATAAACAACAAAAACCAAGATCCAATCATAGTAAACACAAGACCAAAAAAAATCATAGATAAACCAAAAGTAATGATATTAATCACTTGCAAAGTAAATCCAAGACCACAATCATAACACACTTTCAGAGGAAACAAAGAACAAGGCATACAGGTGTCTAGTGGAGAGTGTCATCGCATAGCCTCCATGGGTTATCCTGGCCCTTCCTCCAAACTGAGGCGTTGACTCCCATCTATGGATATCTTGGCCCTTCCTCCTACTTGAGGCACCGATACCATAGGGTAGCTCATACAGAGCCATTAACCTCTCGTGAGGATGAGGTTACGACTTTTCCAACCACGACCTTCTCATTCTATCATTAGTCTACAATAGCCCTAATGCATAGACGAGGTATCCAATATTATTATCTTATATGTTTTACTACCCATCCCCCTAAGTTCTACTATAAGGTTTTCACTTGTTACACTACTCTTACGTGGGTTATCCTGAGCCCTTCCTCCTATATGAGGCACTGGCCCCCATGAAGAGCCACTCTCCCTACAGACCCAAAACATAAATCAAAATCCAAGGGGTTGTACCAATAATTACAAAGTACTAAAACTCAAAACTGAAACACATGTGAGGCATATACTATCTTGCCAATCTTCATATACATAATTGTTCATAAAAATAGGTACAACCCAAGCATAAACTCAAAATCACCATTACGATCAAAATCTTGGCAATGAATCAAAAAAATAAAGTATCCATATGAAACAAGGTTACTTTAGCCTTTGGAAGATTTCCTTTAACCATATGACCAAAGAGTTCCCCCCCTTCTTAAAGCAATGACCAAAATCAATTTCATTCAAAATCATCTACAATAAACCAAAATCTTCTCGATAGCAACAAACCATGAAAAAATGTCAATCAAACAACTCAAAGTTCATCAATAGAGTAAAATTCAAATGATAAAGGATCACATTCAAAAGAGGAACATAACATCACAGTCAAAATATCACACTAGAATCACTATAAATCCACAAAATCAACTAATAAGGGCTCCATAAACCAATCAACCCAGGAGAAAGACTTATTGATAAAATTAAGCGGTACCATCAACATCGTCCCAAAGTCACAAAATGTCAAGTATAGAATAAAAGCGACAACATTACAAAGAGAGACCTTCAAACTTCACCAGAGCTAACATAAACAATTTTGTTACAAAATTAGTTGGGTATCCAAGGGAGACCTCTATTTCTTCCTTACTAGATACCCAATCACGATTTAACCAACAAACTTACAATTTGACTAACAACATAATACAAAAATCCATCTCACAACAAAAACCAAACTCTTACCAACATCCAACAACCACAAAAGCAAGTCACAACTCGATTCCAATGATCAACTCAATGAGCAATCAATCAATCAACCATGAAACACTATTTAGAGTACAACTCACAATTAACAAAAAAAAAATCAAACATAGATTAACTAACCTAGAGAAATTCTAGAACAAAACTCTTAATTGTCTATTTTCATATACAAATAATTCATTTAAATAATTACTGAAGTTATAAATATTCTAATGTAGATACATTTTTGTTGTCCAGATTTACATATTATTTCATGAAGTACTCCAATAAAAATTGATTTACACTATAAAAGATTATCAACTTCACCCCATTAACTTATAATTAACTTGATATCAAAACAATAATCTCTAACAAGAAAATAAGAAACCTTAATACTAAAATTACAATAACAATGACCATATTCTACTAATTCAACTTATAAATCAATTTCACTTCAATAGCACTAATTAATTACATAATATCTCAACTAACAACTATTCAACAAAATGCTCAACAAATAATTAATTCTAGAACCTAAACCCTTAACATTATTAATTTTTTTTCCATTTAAATTTCTTTGCCTAACTAACATTCTATCTCCACACTTACCCCTTTATTCACTAACATGACTAGAACACAATATATATATATATATATATATATATATATATATATATATATATATATATATATATATAAACTTATACACATAGATACATTATTTTCCGTTGAATGTAAAAATTTAAAGCTATAGATATAAATACCTATAAATCCATAAATCTCATTTATTCATCTTTCTGAAAGGAATTCTCACTTAAATTCTAGATAGTGTAATTAAATGGAACTAAAGACAAGGCAACACACACTAAGTAAGTAGTTACCAAATTCTCCAACATAGTTAAATTGTTCACTTCAAAGGAATATTATTCTGACCAATTAACACCGTATCACAATCAATATATATCTAATGGCTATATGAATTACTACAACTTTGCAGCTGTGATGGATTGCCAATGGTTTCAGGGAGGCTACTTAATTTTGTTCAATGCCTCAACTCTAAATGTTGTAACTATGGCAGGTTGCCAAGTATATTAGAAAGTGAATATTGGAATTTGGAAATATCACCATCTACTTGCAGTATTATCAAATCTCAAATGTTATCCACAAGACTGAAGGGAAGGAGAAAGGTGAGGTGCAAATACATGACTTTAAGAGTAGGAGAAATAATGTACAAATTTTCTTTTTTTGAACTTGATGCATTTTAGTTTGGTGGCGAGTTTCCAAGACGCGCTCAAGTTGAATTTTGGAAATTAAACTTCATGGCGATCAATGGAAAGCTCCTTTTTATGTTATTATTTGACAATATTTTATTTTCAAGTGCTGCATCTACGATAGATTGTCAGTAGCATCAAGCAGGTTATTTATACCTTTAAACTTCCTATTATGTTCAAGCGCTGTAGCTTAGACATGTCGACAATGAAATCAGAGAGTTGATTTAAACCTCTACAACATTCTATATTCAATTGCTACATCTGTGAGAGGTTCACAAAAAAATAGGGAGGTTATTTAAATCAATACACCGTACCACATTCTAGTGTTGTCGCTGTGACAGATTAAAATAAAAATTAGGGAGATTATTTAAACATTTATACCCCTCCATAGTCTAAATACTATGACAAGGCATGTGAGTTGTTCACATAATACCTCAAAGAAATATTGATCTCATGTTATGCGAGGGTCGTAGGATATACACAAAATGGATTTTGTTAAAGGCTTTCATTATAAGGCTTGAAATGGAATTTGCAGAAGTGCAGCTAGGCGAGGAAGGTTTAGAGCCATAAAACAATGGTTGCAAATCACTTGGGACCCCATACACACACGCACTACAAAAATCTCGGAGTGTTAGACTATGTAATCCAAAGAAATGCAAGGAAAAGTGCAAAGGGCGGTTGCCAGAAGGGGTAGGCAGTAAACATAATCAGTCTCCCTTATAAGATTGAACAAAACAACAGACTCAAATAACCTACAGTCTCAACATAATTGGACTAAATTTTGAAATTGAAAATAATCGATTGCCACTTATAAGGTATAAATCGAACTCTATCCATAAAGGATATTCACCAAATTTAAAATGCATAGCAAAATATTATAAGTATTACGCAGGAATTTAACAATATCAATGACATCAAGCACTGACAAAAGAGCATCAAATATAAGGCATTCCACAACTATCAAAAGGAGAACAAATCGAATACTAAGCAAAACACATACACCGAGTCATAAAATTGAATTCCAAGGAAATTACATGCTCATAGAAATCCAAATGCTTACCTTAACAAATGTTGAAGATAAAGAAAGATCTGTCAAAGACGTTTTTTCTGGAATAGTTCCATTGGATGGCTAAAGATCGATGTCCCTTCTTCATTTTTCTGAACTCCCCGGTTGCATTAAAGTGAATGAATATTAGTATGTCTGTGTAGCTCTAGGTACATAACATTTTTACCAAATCCTTTAGTGATTTGTTGCCTTATAGACAACTATGATTGCAGAGATCAATGCCCAACCACAAGCCAATGATGCAGGACAAGTGATAGGAATTTGCAACTCTACCCATCCCCTGCGAGTCACCAGACCAGATCCCTGAGTTTTTTTCTCGGTAACCTTTCAAAATTCCCCCCATGCAGTGGTTATCATCATCCTCCCCCTAAACTTAACTGTCACCCTTATTATATGTTCATTGCATATGCTATAATTAGCTTAGTATTGATTTTTGCATGTTCTGCGCTGCTTTTAATTTGTATCTACTCTCTGAAGATTCCCTGCCTTTTTCTATTTTTCTTGCTTTCACAAGAGTTCGAGACTTATTTTTAAATTTTATTACCCTTCACTTCACCTTCCTTATTAAATCCTTATCCTTCCATA
Source organism: Sequoia sempervirens (assembly GCA_007258455.2). Lineage (NCBI taxonomy): Eukaryota > Viridiplantae > Streptophyta > Pinopsida > Cupressales > Cupressaceae > Sequoia > Sequoia sempervirens. The sequence continues at coordinate 42,668 of VDFB02373267.1, read as the reverse complement.
AAAAAAAATACCAATATGACTTAACTGTAACTTCCAGTAAAGCAATTTATCAAATTATTTTTTTAATTTCCTTAATAATTCATTAAATTAATTTATTAGTTTATTATTTTTATTTCTAATTCATTTAAATTACATAGAGCTTGATTTTTAATTAAATTACCTAATTAAACAAAATCATACAAAAATATTACTTTTAGTGAAATCATAAGTGGACGCTTACTCCAACACCCAGAGAGGTTGATACAAAGGGATATTACATAAGGAGTAGCCACTAATTCTATTTATCTCTTCTATGATTAAGTGAAGGTATTTTTCTTTTCTTTTTTTTTTGTTATTTTTAAAGCACAATAACCAAGATATATTTTTATTTATTGTGTGTTGAGCTCTAAAGGGATATAGATACCCTATTATTTTACATCACATCCTTTTCCATTATAGCCAAATTGTTTCAAAAGTTGATAAACTCTACCATAAATAGCTTCCATTTCTTTCTAAGAAGGTTGGTTTTCATAATCACCTTTATCATGAGTGGATATATAATTTGTGTTTTCCTCTTAGCTAGAATTAATGAATGATTCATTGATATATTGTGTTGATATCATTATGCCTTCATTTTCTTTCTTTAATTTTGATTATGTAATCACGTATTTCCCCACAAATGTAGTTGTGAAATCTAATGATCCTCAGTCATCCTACAAAATTGTCATGAATCAAAGGTACTCATCTTTGTCTTCAATTTATAATTTGGTTCCACTTTTGATGTTGGTATTAGTGTTCTAAAAGGAATCTCTATTCGTGTTTTAGCTTGTAAGAAATATTTAGATTTAAGATCAAATTTATCATGTAAAACTTATTGTTTTATGTGTATTTCATTAAATGATGAAGCATTGAAGGTACTCCTTTCATCTCATGAATCTATGGTCTACCCAAGAGAAGATTGTATGAAAGAAAATCATGGAGCATGAAATGGATGGAATTTTATAACACAACAAGAACAACTTTAATATGTAATGTAATCACACCAAGCAGTTGTTTTTCCACATTGTCAAAAACATGGATAGATAAATCAGTTGGTTGAATCAAATTATTATCCACTCCAATATTAGGCAAAAGGTGAGGACTACAAATATTAATCCCTAAACCATTGTTAATAAGGGTACAACTAATCGCATTTTTGTTGATGTTAATTATTATCATCTTGAGACATGATTTTTTAATTTCCAAAGGGGTTAATTCATTTTCATGAAATAAAATATAAAAATTAATTAAATTTATAGTCTCAATAAAAGATGGCACATCACTTGGTTGAGAACTAGGAGGGATAAAAACTTGAAGAAAATGATTTTGAAGCATTACATGATAAACCAATGATGCTTGAATCAAATCCCATAAATAAATCATACTCCTTACCACTATACTAAAGGAATGTAAGGTGCAAGTAGAAGGTATGGCTAAGGTGATGGGATATGTTTTGGCATTTGTTTTAGTTTCTTTTTGATCTAGTAGTAAATATGTGAGAAACTACATGAGAAATGAGTTGTTGCAACACATGATTACTAGTGAGCTATTTTGCAAATTTTAGGATATAGCCATGAGGTGTAAGAGGTCCAATAATTAGGGGATTTTTAATAGGTCCAATAATCAAAGGGTTTTTATCAGGTCCAATAATTAAAGGAGATATAATAGCCAATTGTGTATTCATAAATAGGTCAACGGAGTTGATTACTTGATGATTTTTTATTCAGGGGGGATCTAATGTTAGCTTATCATCTTAATCTATGCAATCTATTTTATTGTATTTTGAAATAAATGTATCAATTTTTTAATCCTCTTTCTCAACAATATCTTCCCATGTAGGAGAGATAGGGGGTGATAAATAAATAAGATTCTTATGAAATTCAATGATTTGATCTTCTAACACCAAGATATCTTCTTCACAAGTAGGCAAGGTATTTGGAGAAGAACAAGATTTATTAAGGTATCTTGGTCCAAACTAACCTCACACATATGAGAGATAGTCATAGAGGGATCAATGAAGAGTGGAAAAAGTGTAGAAATAAACTCGTTCTCACATGCTTGTAACAAAAATTCCTCGAGATACTTAACAAGATAAGAAAATAGAACATGAATTATGACAACACAATATTTTTACAATGAGAACATAATGTTATTCCCTATGGATCAAGATATGGATGTTTTTAGAAAAATAGATAATGATAGGAATGATATTCAAAAAATGATACCAAAACTAGATAGATAGTATAGGCAATATTATGATTAGTGAATTAGGGATCAATTTAGTAGGACCAAGTCACCTAGGGTGACTATGTCCTATACAAGATTTTGTAATATTCAACATTTGAGTGTGTGTTATACTACTTAAAGATCTTAGTTCTATGTGCAAGTAGGTTTCATAGTAAATAATTTTCTATAATTTTCACAATTTTAGGATATGTAATTCAAAACATAAGTGAGCAACAATTTAAAAAGAAATCAAGTAATAAAATATAATCGTTATGTAATTTCTAGATCTGCGATGCAATGATTAACTAATTCTTATATGTTGAAATCCGAAAATGGTGATGTTTGTGCCTTTTTAAAATAACACAATGCAATTTTTTACATTTTTCAAGATATATGCAAAGTACCTAAATGTACACAATTAACTCTTTTGGATTTGTTTTCAAATTTTAAGTGACCTAATGCAAATTTTTGAATGTAACTGAGATGTAGATCTAACCTATAATGACTGAAACTAACTCTATTGAAACCTATGATGGAATATAGTATATAAATTTTTGAATATTTATGCCTTTTATGATGCAATAATGAATGTCTAAATGAGAAATGCAAAAAATAGAATTTTAAACCTAGATCTAGAATAAATTGTTTTAAATTTAGAGGGTCTATAGTTTTAACATGTCAAGTTCACCAAAATGTAATGGGTATGTGCAAGATCATCATGTGGAAAAAACAAGCCCTTAAGTGGCGAAAAATTCAGAAAAAATTAGAGTTAGGTAGCTTGACGTAAATTTTTTAATAAGTTATCGATGTTATTTCAAAAATATGTAAGAATAGAATCTATAGCAAATTGAATGTAGTTTCTAAACTACTAGGTTTATTTTAAAAAATATATATTTGGTGAAATTTTGAAATTTCAATGCAGTAGTACTTAAATTTTAGGGAGAAACTAAGAAGTGGGTGTCTATCTAACCACCCTCACCACAATAAAATGATAATATTTTTTTATAAGATTTTAGATATAAGTAGAGGATGCATGTCCAGATGTGATGCATATTTTCTTCCAAAGTAAATAATTAATTACGATTTTTTTATTACAAATTTTAAAAAATATAAAAACTTGTATGTTTGACCACCTTAACTTGGTCAAAACTTCATGAAATTCATTTTTTTTAAAAATCCTATAGTATGTGAAGCATAGAATATGACACATGTTTTAGATTCAAAAAATGTGATACCATTTGAAAGCTATAGATGTTTTTCTATTAGCTTATCAATTAGGACTTTAGTCATAATTCAAATAGAAAATGAATAATAATTATATGGGTATGTGTAGGATCATCATGGAAAAACAGGCCCTTAAGTGGCAAAAAATCTAGAAAAATTAGAGTTAGGCAACTTGATGTAAGAATTTGAATAAGCTATCTATATTATTTCAAAAATATGTAAGAATAGAATCTGTAGAAAATTGAATGTAGTTTCTAAACTACTAGGTTTTTTTTTTTAAATGTATTTGGTTGAAATTTGAAATTTCAATGTAGTAGTACTTAAATTTTAGGGAAAAAATAAGAAGTAGGTGTCTGTCTGACCAGCCTAACCACAATAAAATGATAATATTTTTTTATGATATTTTAGACATAAGTAAAGGATTAATGTCCGGATGTGGTGCATATTTTTTTGTCCAAGTAAATAATTAATTATGAACTTTTTATTACAACTTTTCAAAAATTAAAAAACTTGTATGTCTGACCACCTTAACTTGCCCAAAACTTCATAAAATTCAATTTTTCTTTTTTTAATCCTATAGTATGCAAAGCATAGAATGTGATGCATGTTTTGGCTTCAAAAAATGTGATACTATTTGAAAGCTATAGATGTTTTTCAATTAGCCTATCAATTAAGACTTTATTCATAATTCAAATAGAAAATGAATAATAATTATTTATTAAATTAAAAGTAAAGCATAATTTATATTGGTGTAAAGATGAGAATATCCTTTAAAAACCCTTTTCATTTCATCAAATTTGGGTAAAAAAATTGTCAGCCACATACCCTAGAAATACCCATCATATTTCCACTTTTTCGCCCATCATGATCCTGCACATACCCATATATTAAATTCAAAGTAAAGCATAATTTATATTGGTGGAATGTTGAGAATCGCCTTTAAAAGCATTTTCATTTCATCAATTTTGGGTAAAAAAAGTTGTCATGCACATACCCTACACATACCTATCATATTGCCACTTTTTGGCCCATCATGATCCTACACATACCATAACATAGAAAAAGTGAAACCCTAAGCTTTGAACCTAGGGTTTAGGAACATTTTCATTTGTTCCATTAAAGATTTTAGGCAGTGAGGATTTGATGAATTTGAACAAGATACATGATTAACTTAGAAACTAAAAGGTTAGTCTGAAACCAATGGTTGACCAAATTTGAAATGGACCTAGGAGTTAAATGCAATGTAATGACTAGTATAATGATCCAATTTACTATTTTGATCACAAATAAATTCAAACAATTAGAATGGGTAGAGGACACTGTGCACCTATCATACAAGTTTAAAGCTAATTTTGGAGGACTAATTCACCTTGGATGAATACATCCGTCTAGAGGGATTTTAGATCTATATTTTTAGTCTTATGTTACAAAACTAGAGCTTTCTCTTTCTACTTTTTATAGGGTTTATGCAAGAAATTGGGTCCAATTTTAGGGGAAGTATCATTTTTAGCTTTAAAATAGGCACCCATACATTTTTTGGAATAGGTACCCATATTAAAGTGGGTACTCTTTCCAAAAGATTTGAAAATAATAATCCATGTATTTCATTTTGATTTAATCTTAGAAACACCATAGTAACCCAACCCTTAGCATTGGACCTACATTTACAAGGTCATGGTAATGTCGAGGAAAAAACTGACTATGTCAATATTGGTGATGGCTTTTTTCTCAAAATTATTTTATAAAATCAAAACCCATTATATATGAGACTATTCAGATTTCAAATGTGTAGTTGATTTTACAATTGGATTATTTTTTCTAATTTTCAAACATTTATTGATGAAACTACAACTCCATAAACTTGAAATAACATGTTTTCTTAGTTTTACTAACTTTTTATTTCTTTCTTTTTTTGAAAATAAAATTATATGTCAACAATATTCAATAATTTATTTTCAATTTAAAAAAAATAAAATAATAATGATAATTCCAGGTCTACTTATGTTACATAGAAGAGGGATATTCAAAACAACAATGACAACCAAAAAAATTAATTAAAACAATATTCTGAAAAAAAATTCAAGAAAATATATCCTAAACAATATTCATTGTATTACAAATATTTTCAGAAAAGGATTTAGAAAAATAATTTTATTTAGGTCAAAATATGTTTGGCATACACATGCATGGTATGTTCTTAAAAGAGTGACTTTTAAACAATGGTTTTTAGATATTCGTATTAAAATTAAATTTATATAATCTAGGTATTAACAAAAAGTACATATGTAGAAACTAGACTTTGAGTACTACATTTCAGATTAGTATAATTTTTAAGATTCAATTTTTAAGTGCTTCAAATTTTTAGGTCAAAGGTGACAAATTCTAAAAAATAGGAAAATTAATTCAAATTTTTGACCAAAAGTTGGACTCAACTTCTTGCACACACCCAACACAGTTGAATCACAAGATTATTTTTAACTAAGTTTTCTTTTGTTGTCAAGGTATAGGGTTTTGATTGCAATAATAAATAATTGATCTTCAAGTCTCCTCAAAACTACTTTAGATCTAAAACATGCATGTTCAAAGAGAGAGGAAGGGTTGTTCCATTTAGGGGTTTCCCTTAGTCAAGCCATGTGTTAATGTTTCCACTTTCACAATGGTTATGCGAATGATAGAAAACCTACCCTTTTGAGGGATAGGGATAAAGGATAAAAATGAATGATAAATCCATAAAGTGTTGCATCTCAACATTATTGTGTGGTCTCACAACACACCTTATTTTTCCCTTTGGAAAAATGTGGAACCCCCTTTTTTCCTATTACCTTTCATTTTCATTTAGTTTGGCATCATTTTTTGGCCTGGTCAATTGTTGGTCTCATTTTAAATTTTCCTTGGTCCTTTTTTGTATTCTTATTTCTTTCTCATATTTGGTGTTTTAGTCTTGTCATAAAGTTTAACATATTACCAGAAACTAGAATCCCATAGTTGTGTGATTGCGTCAAAGTGAATTGTATCTTTAGTTAGTCCTAGCTTTGCTCGGTATGTCATCCACCATAAGTCTCAAACCTGGTGATATCTTTTTTCTTCTTGTATCAAATTCTGGTAGTTTTATTTCATTCCTTTTATTCAAAAATTAGAAATCAAAAAGTCTATTTTGAAATGTACTCTTTGTTGAACCCATTTCCCGGTCTCTCCTTTTTTCTCTAGTTTTTTTTTAAGCTTGGAGGTAAGTGCCCCAAATCCCAGTATTTCTCCTAAAATTTTATATCGGAGGTTCTAATTCTTGTGATCACTAATTGATAATGTATCTTTAATGGCTCATGCCTTGAAAAGTATTAGATTGAGACCACGGTGTCAGGTATGATCATCATGCCATATTTCTCCTCTACTAGCGAGCCTACATAGAAATCTAGGTGTTCATAATTTGAACCCTAATTTTTAATGATTGCACCTTTATTCAAGGAATTAATGCATTATAACAGGTAATTAATGAATGTGGCAAACTACTCCCATGTACTTGGCACCACCTTAAGCATGTGGTTTCATTTGTAACACTCCACTTCACATCATGTTTTAAATTTACAAAGGACATTGAAAGAATGAAATAATATCGGTGCGGAAGGAGAGGTAAATTTTGAGAAACTGAGAACACAACTACCAATGGTTTTGGAGTTCATTTTTGTAAATATTTTCCTTATCAACTAGAACCAAGTATGTTTCTAATAACTGATTTTTTATTAATTATTTTCATACATGAAAATCTCAAAAGATAGTATTTTCCTTTAGAAATTGAAATGCTATTCATTCTTTGATTTGAATTTAGCCGAAATGTTAATTGAAAGTTTTATAAATTGTAAGAAATTTTGGTAAATTTAACCCTAACTCACACACAAGACACAAATTTGAAAAATTCAAAAATCAATAGTGAAAATGAGTACTTCTAATGTAAGGGCAGAAGATGAATTTAAATATTGTAGTTCACAAGCCATACCAATCAATATGGTAGTTACAAATATAAATGGGGTGGACTTTTGATGTCAAAATTCACACTCGAGTATGATAGGAAAATGCTTCCCAGTGTGTTAGAAATGTTATAGCAAATGGGTTACTTTCAACAGGAGGGTTTTCACCAGCAATGGAGGCCCCTAAATTGGTTATGCAATGCATGAACTATTATAACCTAGATAAAAGAGTTGATGA
>VDFB02373267.1:0-30000 GCA_007258455.2 Sequoia sempervirens | reverse complement strand
AAGGATAAAATTATAATTCTTTCAAATTTAGATTTGTAACTCTGATATCTAGTGCTTCCACTTGGTTAGATAATTTTTATTCAATATTTTTTCCTTAATCAAGTTTCAAAGTCAAATGAATTACAATTTAGACACAACACGCATTATAGCATAACTTTTTTTTTGTATATGTCAAAATTTAATTTAATTTTTTTTGTTGGATCAAGGACTTCAATATCTGGTGCAATCATATTTTCAAAAAAAAATTTGATAATCTTCTATTTTTCCACATGTGAAGAACAAAGAAATTCATTTTCGATGAAAAACCTATGTTTAATAAAACTTAAAAAACAAATACATAACAAAACCAAAACATATTAAAATTATATTCATTGGATAGCTTGTTCTGAGGAATACCATAATCATTTGAAATAAATTTTAAATGAATTCATTTGATCCCCCAAAAGCTAAATCAAAAGTGATTTTTTATCAGCATTTTGATAGGTGTAAAGGAGACGCATTTATAGGTATGGTTTAAAACTAGCGAGGTTCTATCCAAAGGGGGTTTGATCTAAGGTGGTTTGATCAAACCCTCTTCAATTGGAATCCTTAAAATGGAAATTTTTAAGGCTTAAATCATTATATTTTCTAAAAATATGTGATTTCAGCTAAAATCCATTCCTCTCAAGAATTGTAAACCACTATTGTGACAGCACAAATGATAGGGAAACAATTGTGTAATGAGTTGTCAGTCTTCTGGAGCTTAGAGGGGAGTATGGTTTTTCCTTGCAAGAGTTGGTATGGGGGCTCAAGATCCAGTGAGGCTACCTGGGTAACCTAGTATGGGGTACAAAAATCTAGGAGGATCCACATTTGGTAACCCATATCAAACCTAAAGTGTTTATATGAGTTTTATGTTGTTTCACTTGAAACTGGGTGGTTTCATGATTTTATTATTTTGATGATGGTTGATCTTTACACTTGGATTCTATTTATTTGGCTTTGAGCCTTACACTATGGAAATAGTTTTATAATGGAGATCTTGTGTGAGGTGGTGCATGCTTCATGGGTATGTGCAGGATCATGATGGGCTAAAAATTGGCAATATGATGGGTATGTGGCCGACGCCTTTTTTTTACCCAAAATTGATGAAACGAAAAGGGTTTTTAAAGAAGATTCTTAGATTTCCACAAACATAAATTATACTTTAATTTTAATTTAATAAGTAATTATTATTCATTTTCTATTCAAATTATGACTAAAGTCCTAATTGACTGGCTGATTGAAAAACATCTATAGCTTTCAAATAATATCACATTTTTTCAATCTAAAATATGTCACATTATATGCTTCACATACTATAGGATTAAAAAAATAAAAAATTGAATTTCATGAAGTTTTGACCAAGTTAAGGTGGTCAAATATACGAGGTTTTTATATTTTTAAAATTTTGTAATAAAAAATTCATAATGAATTATTTACTTGAAAAATTATTACAAAAAAAAATGCATCACATTGGGACATGAGTCCTCTACTTATATCCAAAATCTTATAAAAAAATATTATCATTTTATTGTGGTTAGGGTGGTTAGAAAGACACCTACTTCTTATATTTTCCCTTAAATTTAAGTACTACTGCATTGAACTTTCAAATTTTCACTAAATAGATTTTTTTTTTTTTAAACAAACCTAGTAGTTTATAAACTACATTCAATTTGCTACAGATTCTATTCTTATATATTTTCAAAACAATATCAATAACTTATTCAAATTTTTACATCAAGTTGCCTAACTTTGATTTTCTAAAATTTTTTCCACTTAAGGGCCTGTTTTTTCCATGATGATCCTGCACATACCCTCATTTTATGTGCAATTTATATGGGTTTTCTAGCTTGTGCAAGTTGGCTTACCCAGTTCATGACTATGAGTCTCTTGTTGCTAGTAGGGGAGTGGCTTTCAATGGGGGTTGGCACACCAATTGGCGTATAGGTAACTTGTTGATATTTTTTAATCAGTGATAACCTAATAATTATTTAAGGGGTTTGGGTAGTTTCTCACCTTAATTCAGATAATGTAACCTCACTCATGGCCCAAGTGATCTTTAACCTTGGGATGAGTGGGAAGACTTGGAATGGCAAGACTGACTACCTTGTCTTCACAAATGGTATGTTGGTTCAACATGAGATAGAATGGGGGTTGGCGATCAATTGAGGTTTCCAAGGTAAATGAAGATGGGGTTGGTAACCTACGAAGATCCACACTAAGTAACCCATATTGAGCTATGTGATGACACTCTTCAATTTAGCAACCTTGTATGTTTGTTGTTCCCCTCTTGTTGTTTATGTACCTCTGGAAGTAGATGTTACCTTGTGTTTGTTGTTGCTTTTGTTTTGATGTATCTTTAGCCTTATTCACTTGACTATTGTACATTGTGAGTCTTTCTTGTCATCTCCTAGCATGGGGGGTGGGCCTTAGGGTCCACATGGTCAAGTGGAACATGCTATGCAACCCATTGGGCCCCCAACCAAGGATTGAGAAGTGTAGCCTTATACCATTTGTAGTGACTCCAGAGTTGTACCAGAGTTGGAACTAGTCTTGATGCTTTGTACTCATACATTTCAATTATTTTATTCCATTTTATTGTACTATTCCCATTTCTGTTGGGAAATACTATTGTATTGATATAATCCCTAAGCAATATGTCTTCATATTACCAATGTAATGATTGTAATATTTGGAATTATTCTATGATCATTGATGGATGCTTATCATAACTGTAATGTATATTGATCCTTGTATTATCATGTATTATTGGTTCATAATATATGATCTTTTATGGTGTTGTATATGTGGAAATATTTATAATTAAATTCATAAGTGTGAAGGATATAATGTAATGCAATTAGGTAAACCCAAGGGTCTAGTCAGTTGTTATATATGTATGGTTTCATTACTAGTGATATATGTTAGTGTACAGGGTATGTGCAGGATCATCATGGAAAAAATAGGCCTTGAAGTGGCAAAAAAATCAAAAAAATAGAGTTAGACAACTTGATGTAAAAAATTGAATAAGTTATCTATATTATTTAAAAAATATGTGATGTAGGAGCATCCAGTCGTGTAAGGGCAATCTTGCATCACCCAAAAATAGTCAAAATTCAAGTTTCTTAGTTTTTAGATGTTTTTACATTTTTGGATACCCTTTTCATCATAATGAAATTCTCAATTTATGGTTTTTATTTTCTATTCATGGGTTGAAAGATATTGCAGTTTTAGTTTCTCATATTTGCACCTGAAAATCTTCCGAGTTAGATTTGAGGCACTTAGAGTTCCCAAAATGGCCCCAAAACTTGCCAAAATCAGCATAGCAGATTTCAAGCGCGTTATTGACTTTGAGACCTTTCCAACGGTTTAAATGGTTCGTGAATCAGAGTCTTGGATCAAAAGTTATGGCCCTGAGAAGTTGGTGCACTTTCTAGAAGATACAATTGCAAATGTTCTTTTGAAATTTGAACTTCAAGTTGTAATTTTTGGCACCAAACCGCCTAAACTCAAATTTGAATGTTTTTTTGGCTCCAAACTAAAGAGGAGCCCTATTTATGGGCGGGTTTCTAATTTTTTGGTAGCTTTTTGGGGACAAGCTCGCATATTGTGAAAGGCTAATTTTGTAACTTTCCGTAACTTGTATGTATTGTAGAACTTGGGGATTTGAGGTCCTCTGTATGTAAGAAGCTCCATTTTCTGAATAATTAAATTATTCTCTTATTGTGGGTTATTTTCGGTCTCAGGCTGTGCCCTCATCAAGTGGTATCAAAGCGGGGTTTTCTTGAGCATGTGGACAGATCGTTGATCGTGAGGCAGTTCACACCAGGACTGTGGTTGTGGGTCAAGGTCAAGAAATATGCCTCCAAGAGTGATGCCTAGTAGGCGTGGTGGTGCCAGAGGTGGTCGAGGTAGCAAAAATGTTGGTGGAAGAGATGCACTGGCAGCCCTCCAGAGATAGATTGATGCATTACAAGAGCACTTGAGAAGAGGGTTAAACCCGAGGGAGGAAAGTGATGATGAATGGGAGGAAGAAGAAGCAATTGATTAAGACCAAATGAGGCTAATAAGGGCCATTTCGAAGATCAGGAAAAGACCTAGAGCAGAAGTACCCAGTTATTCCAGAAGTCTGAACTTGAAAGAGTTGATCGACTGGATCAACGAGCTAGAAGAATATTTTGAGTATGAGGAAATAGAGGACCCATATCGGGTTAAGTTTGTGAAAATGAAGCTGAAGGGCCATGCCAATATTTGGTGGAAAGAGGTCTAGTTGGAAAGATCATTCATCAGATTGACTTGATTCCTGGAGCTAGTTTTCCAAATAAGGTAGCTCATAGAATGACTCTAGCAGAAAATGAGGAGTTAAACAGACAAGTTCAATAGTTGTTGAGAAAGGGTTTGATACGGGAAAGTTTGAGTCCATGTGCAGTACCTGTAGTACTAGCACTAAAGAAGGATGGGGGGTGGAGGATGTCTATGGATTCCCGAGCCATAAACAACATAACAATCAAGTACAGATTTCCCCTACCAAGGATGGATGACCTGATGAACTATTTGAGTGGAGCTCAGTACTTCACAAAGATTGATCTGAAGAGTGGATATCACTAGATCCAGATTCAAGAGGGAGATGAATGGAAGACTGCCTTCAAGACTAAAGAGGGTCTGTAAAAGTGGTTAGTCATGCCTTTTGGGATAACCAATGCACCGAGCACATTTATGCGACTCATGAATGAGGTACTAAAATAATTTTTAGGAAGTTTTGTTATTGTGTATTTAGATGCTATTTTGATTTTCAGTAAGACATTGGATGAGCATCTGATGCATATTCAGAGAGCCTTTGAGAAGTTAAGAGAAGAGAAATTGTTGATTAATCTAAAGAAGTGCAGTTTTGTAAAGAGGGAGTTAGTATACTTGAGGTTTGTTGTCTCAGCAGAAGGTCTCAAGATGGACCCAGAGAAGGTGAAGGCTATTCTAGAATGGCCTACTCCAAGAACTGCTATGGAGGTGAGATCTTGCCATGGTTTGGCTAGTTTTTATAGAAAGTTCATTAGAAACTTCAGTAGTATTTGTGGACCCCTGACTGAAACAATGAGAGGGGATAGAAAAGAATTCAAGTGGAGCATTGGAGCAAAAAAAAAATTTGAACTGTTGAAGCAGAAGGTGACAGAGCAACCTGTTCTAGCCCTCCCAGATTTCAACAAGGTGTTTTAGGTGGATTGTGATGCTAATGGTTGTGCCATTGGAGTAGTGTTGAGCAAAGAAGGTAAGCCCATTGCCTATTTCAGTGAAAAGTTGAATGATGCCAAGAGAAAGTATTCTGTATATGATCAAGAATTTTATACAATAGTTCAAGCATTAAAGAAATGAAGACATTATTTGATTCAAGAGGAATTTTTTCTATATACTGATCATCAGGCCTTGCACCACCTAAATAGTCAGGGAAAATTAAATCAGAGGCATATGAAATGGGTAGAGTTTTTACAGAGTTATACCTTTGTTTTGAAACATAGGAGTGGGAAGTAAAATAGGGTCGTAGATGCCTTAAGTAGGAGGCATACATTGATGACAAAGATGCAGATTGAAGTGGCTGGGTTTAATGAACTCAAGACACTACATGCAGAAGATCCTAATTTTGTAGAGGCTTGGAAAGCTTACAAGGACCCTATTACAGTGGATAGGACAAGGTGGATGGATTTCATAATCCAGGATGGCATGTTATTTAAGGGAAGTCAATTGTGTATCTCGAGGAGTTCCATGAGGGAGAACCTGATAAAGGAGAAGCATAGTGGAGGAATGGCAGGACATTTTGGTTGGGATAAGACCATTGCCATTGTCAGTGAGCATTATTATTGGCCTCAGTTATCATAGGATGTGAAGAAGTTTGTACAAACTGCAAGGTATGTCAGATGGCTAAAGGAGTGAGATAGAATATAGGCTTATACCAGCCCTTACCTGTACCAGAGAGGCCATGGGAGGATATAAGTATGGACTTTGTTCTTGGTTTGCCAAGGACACAACGAGGGAATGATTCAGTCTTTGTGGTGGTTGATAGGTTTTCGAAGATGGCACATTTCATTCCATGTCAGAAGACCCATGATGCAATCCACATTGCTAACTTGTTCTTCAGAGAGGTGGTGAGTCTACATCGTCTGCCAAAGAGTATTGTTTCAAATTGTGACACCAAATTTGTGGGGTACTTTTGGAGGACCTTGTGGAAGAAGCTAAAGATAGAGTTGAAGTTCAGTTTTGCACACCATCCACAAACAGATGGGTAGACAGAGGTTGTTAACAGGAGTCTGGGTAACCTATTGAGATGTTTGGTAGGAGATAAACCCAAGGGATGTGACTTGATCTTACCCCAGGAAAAATTTTCTTACAACAATTCTGTCAACATAAGCACTAGTAGATCACCGTTCCAGATTGTGTATGGAGGTAGCCCCAGAACAGCTCCAGAATTGAGGAAGATGGACCAGGAGAAGAAAATAGGTGTTGAAGCTGAATATTTTGTAGAGCACATCAAGAATATATATGAGAAGGTATGAGAACACATTAATAAGATGAATATGCAATATAAAACTAAGGAAAATCAGAAAAGGAGGAATAAGGAGTTTTAGATTGGCAATGAAGTAATGGTCCACTTGAGGAAAGAAAGGTTTCTCATGGGAACCTATAACAAATTGAAGATGAAGAAATTTGGTTCCTATAAGATTTTGAAGAAGCATGATTCAGGGAATGCATATGAGGTAGAGTTGCCTAATGGAATCAACATTTCCCCTGTGTTCAACATTTTATATTTGACAGAGTATCATGAAGGTGGAATGGAGGAAGCACCAGCAATAGGGAAATATGACATTCCAGCACCTACTTTAGAAAGGGAGGAGATTGAAGCCATCTTCGATAGTCATATGGGAAGGAGTACCAGAAATAAGCAATATGAAGAATATCTGGTAAAATGGAGAGGAAGGCCTATGGAAGATTCATCTTGGCTATCTAAGGAAGTAGTTGACCGGTTGGGTTTTCCTCAACCATCTAATATGTGACAGGGTCACTTCTCAAATTACCCTAGGTGTTTGATGCAAGAGCATCCAGTGGTGTAAGGGTAATCTTGCATCACCCAAAAATAGTTAAATTTCAAGTTTTTCTTTTTTTAGATTTTTTTACATTTTTGGATACCCTTTTTGTCATAATGAAATTCCCAATTTACGGTTTTTATTTTCTATTCTTGGGTTGAAAGATATTGTAGTTTTAGTTTCTCAGATTTACACTTGAAAATCTTCTGAGTTAGATTTGAGGCACTTAGATTTTCCAGAATGGCCCCAAAACCTATTGAAATTAGCATAGTATATTTTGAGCACATTATTGACTTTGAGACCTTTCCAATAGTTCAAACGGTTCACGAATCGGAGTCCTGGATCAAAAGTTATGGCCCTGAGAAGTTGGCACACTTTCTAAAAGATACAATTGCAAATGTTCCTTTGAAATTTGAACTTCAAGTTGTAATTTTCGGTGCCAAATTGCCTAAACTCAAATTTGAATGTTATTTTGGCTCCAAACTAAAGAGGAGCCATATTTATGGGTAGGTTTATAATTTTTGGGTAGCTTTTCGAGGACAAGCTCGCATATTGCGAAATGGTTATTCTGTAGCTTTCTGTAACCTACATGTGTTGTAGAACTTGGGGATTTGAGATCCTCTGCATATAAGAAGCTCCATTTTCTAAATAATAAAATTATTCTCTTGTTGTGGGTTATTTTTTATGTCTAAGGTTGCGCCTTCATCAATATGTAAGAATATAATTTGTAGGAAATTGAATGCAGTTTTTAAACTACTAGGTTTGTTTAAAAAACAAAAAATCTATTTAGTGAAAATTTAAAATTTCAATGCAGTAATACTTAAAGTTTAGGGAAAAAATAAGAAGTAGGTGTTTGTTTGACCACCCTAACCACAATCAAATGATAATATTTTTTCATAAGATTTAATATAAATGTAGAGAACTCATGTCTAGATGTGATGCATATTTTTTTGTAATTTCTTTCCAAGTAAATAAATAATTATGATTTTTTTAGTACTACTTTTATAAAATATAAAAAACTCGTATGTCTGACCACCTTAACTTGATCAAAACTAAATGAAATTTGATTTATCTTTTTTTAATCATATAGTATGTGAAGCAAAGAATGTGACACATATTTTGGATTCAAAAAATGTGATATTGTTTGAAAGATATAGATGTTTTTCAATCAGTCTATCAATCAAAACTTTAGTCATAATTTGAATAGAAAATGAATAATAATTACTTATTAAATTCAAAGAAAAGCCTAATTTTTATTGGTGGAAAGTTGAGAATATCCTTTAGAAACCATTTTTGTTTAATCAATTTTGGGTTAAAAAAAATTGTCAGCAACAAACCCATCATATTGCCACTTTTTGGCCCATCATGATCCCACACATACCCTACACTACATCTCACATTAGTTTAATTATAAAAAAAAATGTGCTACAAATGTTAGATATTATGTTGTCCTTTGGGGTTTGCATGGCAGGGCATTAGAACTTGGTATTGGAGCTGAGGTTCATACACTGGGAAATTTGAGCCTATTACATTGACCTAGTTGATCGTACTCTTGAGGTTACATCTTTATTTTTCATATTCACTTAGCAACCTGAGTTTGTCCCTACGTGGTGTTGGTCCAATGGCGTAGGAAACTGGTGGAAGGATAGGACCCTCAATGTAGTGCACAATGCAGTGATATTCTTCCTATCGGGGATGCATTATGGGCCTATGTGTTTCCTCTTGTGTTGTTTTCTCTACGTTGATACTTTTTATGATGTGTTGCATACCTTGAGACTGTGTTGGTGGTTGTTTCACTATTTTTTTTTTGGTGTGGATGAAAGTCTATTTGACTTGGATGATGATGAAATTCTTTACTGATGCTCATGTTATGGTGATTTATAGAATTTGTTGTTATGTTTGAATTGAATTGGCTATGTTTATTATGTGGACTCAGTACCATGCTAGTTATGCATTGATCAATGATTTATATATGATGATGATTATAATGTAATTAGTGCTACTTGATTTATTTATTGTTGTTGATGATGTGGTTTGTGTTTGAGGTCTGGGTAAAAGGGATGGTGTAGCATCACTCACACATGAGTTCCCTACTATGTTGTGACTTCCTCTCATGGTGTGTTTGTATTTGATATACATGTATGTGCTAGAAATCTTGTTTGATGTAGGATTGTAGGTACCAAGCATCGACTCCACCTGCACTTTTAGGTCTTAGCGTGCCTTATAAAATCCAATGGGTATGATGTGGAAAAATGGAGTTGACAAGAAGGTCCCCAATGTCACCATCATCCTTGATGAGGATAAGTACTTATCTGGTAACCCGTTTGTTTAGTTTGTTATCCTTGTCAATTGTCTTGCTTGGTTTAACACGTTTACTAAATTAATTGTGTTGTCACGTGGTTGTTTGTGGTTATATTTCTTACAACTTCTAGGAGTAATTCAAAGCATGGGGGGAGGATGCAATGCCCCTCCATATTGGCCTTTATGGGCATTTGACTAAGTGTTTATTTTTGTTTTCATTATTTATTGTGCTATTGAATTATGTGGTAAATGTAATACTTTAAATTGTTGTGATAAATTAGTTAATTAAATTAAAATAGCTTATAAGATAATTTAAAAAAGAGAGAATTAAAATAATAATTAATAAATTAATTTTATGAAATGGGTGATCCCACAATACTAGTTTGCAATTTTTTGCCAAACTAGACACTGAACTGATTTTTTCTAACTAAATGTTCACTTTTGGGCACCTATAGTGGCTAAACCATGAGGAATTTGAAGATGATGGAAGCTAGTGATTTGTGGCATTATGTTTGTAGATTCTAAGTATATATTTTTAAAAAAATTGGAATTATATTTCACTTCTTTTTCCATCTCCTTCAAAAACTAGTTTTTTTCAATAAACACCATTTTTAAGGAGTGATGCTCACCGTATAACACAACATTTTTCCATGAAAGATAAAATTTTAACATTTTCAAATTTAGATTTGTAGCTATGATATCTAGTGCTTCCAATTGGTTTCATAGTTTTTTATTGAATATTGTTTCCTTAATCAAGCTTCGAAGTCAAACCAATTACAATTCAGACATAGGCAGACCATATAACACAACTTTTTTTGTATGTATCAAAAATATTTTTTTTTGGTTGGATAAAGGACTTCAATATTTGGTGCACTCATAGATATATATTTTTTTTTATAATCTTCTATTTTTCCACATGTGCAAAATAAAGATTTTATTTTGGGTGAAAAACCTACATTCACAAGAGAATATATATAATTAAATTTATTTAAAATTATACTTTTTGGGAAAAGTACAAAAAATAAATTTTAAATGAATTCATTTGATCCCCCAAAAGGTAAATCAAAAGTGGTTTTTTATTAGCATTTTGATAGGTCTAAAGGAGACTCTATTATAGGGTATGGTTTAAAACTAGCAAGGTTCTATGCAAGGGGGTTTGATCTAAGGTAGTTTGATCAAACTCTTTTCAATTGGAATACTTTAAACATAATTTTTTATGGCTTAAATCATTATATTTTCTAAAAATATGTGATTTTAGCATAAATTAGAATCTCCCAAAAATTGTAAACTAGCTTTGTTGGATCACTCAAATGGAAAGTAAATAGTTTATAATTAAATAATTATTTTTTTATAAAAAAGATAGTTTTAAATTATATTTAATAATAGTTGATAATTTATTATTGTGTTAGGATAATTGTTTAAATAGGAAAAATTAATGTGATTTCAAATTAGATAAGAGATAAGACTTTGAAATTGAATTGTAAAAGCAGGAAAAGATGGGAAAAAGATAATGTGTGCACATGCACGACTTCAAAAAAAGTGTCGATTGGGAAACTTGTTGTTTTTTGTTGATTTTTAGTTTTGAAAGTTCCTCTCTTGGATTTTTAATTTGTTAAATAAAACAAAACTCTTTCAGGTTCTAGAGGATGCTCATTTTTTAGAAAGGTTTCATTAGTTAATTTTTTTTGCTCTGCAAATTAGTTCAGAAAAGAATACAGTTTTGATTTTTTAGGAAAATATTTATGAGGATGCTTGGAGGTTTTTAAAAAGCAGGATATTTTCTTTGCATGAAGCAAAGATAAGGATATAAAAAATATTAACAAAATACAGATTAATGAGAAAAGCCAATCCATTATATGGTGTTTCTAGGATTTAAACTCGTATGACCCTATAAATCAAGGAAGTAACTTGTGTGGAATCTGGAGGTAAGTCACTTGCTAGTTGCTCTTGCATGGAAATTTCTAGGGCTTTCCATAGATATTCATTAGAATATAACCTCCAATAGGGGTTTATCAGTCTAGTCTATGCTACCACATTCTCTAGTAGGCCATGATTATTTAGCATCATTTTCATTCTATTTTTGGTCTTCTCTAGTAGATCACCATCCTAAGACAATTAAATAAATAAGGAATATGAAAATATATTGTATATGTTACATTTGGGATCAGTATTTCATAAATATGTGCTTATACTTTACTTTTTTGTTGCATTGATATTTAATTTTATTTCATTTGATGATATGCTAGTTTGGAATTTAGTTTTGTATGTGATTTTCCAATCTATGTCCAACATTAGATTGTATCATGATTCATACTTTTCTATTTCATTGTTTGTGAACTTCCTTTGGTGAAGCTCTGCTTGTGTTTCTTCCTCTTTTTAGAGTTTAGGGTTGGCAAACAAATAGTTATATTTTCCTTTTCTTGGAATGTTGCCTTGATCTTGATTTCTATCTAACAGTATTGAGATTTATACTTGGTGATATGGGTTGTCATTTGATGGTTATACCGATTTTACTTGACAACTGATAATTTCTTAGGGATCTTATATTATACTTTTAAATTGTGTTATAGGTTTTGCTTCTGTTGTTGGTAATGTTTCTTTTCACTTCAATGTTGCAAGTGCAATTCTTTCTCCTACGTGTTTACCAAGCTTGGTGTATGGTGAAATTCAGTCTACTCACCATACGTTATCGCTAGATACTTTGATTTCATTTGGAGGGTCTTAGTATATTCTTTTCCCTTCATAATTTGTATTTTATTTTTTAGTTTAGGAACATATATGTGTCCTCTTATTCTGAATTGCTTTAAACATATTTACTCTCTATTTTGTATAATATTTCAAGGGCTTCAATCTAAGCTTGCAATTTGATACTTATTGGGCCCTCCTCTGTGAAGTTGATGCCAATTTCAAAGGTTAAACCTTTTGTAACAAGCTTGGTTATGCTCGGTTGCTCTTTGGTGAACTTTATATCTTGTATTCAATTGTTCCCTTCTATGTTTTGTGCTCTCATTTTGAGGATTGGTTGTGGATGCATTTGATTAAAACAATATATGCATCAAAAGTAACTAATATGTTATTCAATTTACCTCATTATTTTTAAAAGGAACTTGAATAGGTATATTTCATTAGTATTTAGGGCGCAAAGTATTTGATGGTTATAAGACCCTTGATTCCTTATCATGCAAACAATCGAACATAGGGTCTTCAATACCTTTAGATCTGGGTGCATTCATTTTTCAATGCTTGTATATATATATTGAAACATTCATTTTGATTATACAATAGAAGAAACAAATTCCTAAATGAAAAAATCAAGTATACGATGATTTAGAGATAAGACTTGATAACCTTTGTATTGGTTTTTGAAACGAATCATAGAAAGAATATATAAATCACATATTAGCATTCTTAATATGTTTTCATTTATTTGACTATCTATTTTATATTTATATTTATATATATATATACATATATATATGTATATATATATATATATGTATATATATATATATATATATATATATATATGTATATATATATATATATATATGTATATATATATATATATATGTATATATATATATATATATACATATATATATATGTATTCCATATTATAACTTGTTATGTTGTAGTGGACAATTCACTTGGTTAATAAACTATACACAATTGTATATATATATATATATACCTCACTAGATCCTTGACCCTCATAGAAAGTCTTGAAAGTAAAAATAATACTTCCCTCTAACCTCTGGAAGACTAACAACTCATTACACAATGGTTTCCCCATCAAAGAAATGACAAAATCAAAATGAAAAAAAGACTAGGTACCATTAGCACACACCAACAACCGTAAGGGAATAGGAATGGAAACATCATAAAATCACAAAAAATTGGAACTCCAAAGATCTCAAGGATGTTCAAGACAATAGTAAATTCAAGATTCCACTACATATCAGATACCCCCACAGTGCAAAAGTAATCATAAGGAAAAATCCAATTCCACAAGAACTCCAAAAAAGATTCTTGCGATACAAACTCAATTAGAACATCATATATCAATAAAAATTGAACTTGATTACATAATAGTATGCAAAGCAATGCAAATTTGATAACACAAAAAACACAATATTTAGAACCCAAGGGAAAGTACTTACAATGTAAGACGATTAAAAGGCCAAGCATCATTCAAATGCAACCATAAAAAAATAATCATTATAATTTGAACATTAAATTCATTATAACTCTAACATTATCCATTAAAAAGGTAAAATAACCATCAACATAACTATAGGTAAACCATCCATTATGAAATTCCACTTTTAAATTCTTTATTAAATAACATTCTAGAGTTTCTCTAAGCCTTTGTTTTAAATAAATCTCTCAACTATCTAAAATTGTTAAAATCAACTAATTATATTTTAAAATAATTTTGTAACTAATAAATACCATATAAAATATACTTATTCTTTTAAATATTCACACAAATTCATCTAAATCACTCTCTTTTCTTATATTTGAATAAATCAATTCATTTGATCTTATACATGATTAAATAATATTCTCTAAAACATTTATGGTCTAATCTTTAAGCCTAATTTAATATGTCTATATATCCACATGTATACCTTCATCTAATACCACATATGTACTTTCAGCAAACTTGTATATTGAGTATTGATAATGAGATTTGAGTAAAATCGAAACACAGATCTATATATATATACAATTGTGTATAGTTTATTAAGCAAGTGAATTGTAACTACAACATAACAAGTTATAATATGGAATACACACACACACACACACACACACACACACACACACACACACACACACACACACACACACATATAGATATATCTGTGTTTCGATTTTAGTCAAATCTCATTATCAATACTCAATATACAAGTTGTTTGATGAAAGTACATGTGTGGTATTAGATGAAGGTATACATGTGGATATATAGACATATTAAATTAGGCTTAAAGATTAGACCATAAATGTTTTAGAGAATATTATTTAATCATGTATAAGATCAAATGAATTGATTTATTCAAATATAAGAAAAGAGAGTGATTTAGATGAATTTGTGTGAATATTTAAAAGAATAAGTATATGTTATATGGTATTTATTAGTTACAAAATTATTTTAAAATATAATTAATTGATTTTAACAAATTTTAGATAGTTGAGAGATTTATTTAAAACAAAGGCTTAGAGAAACTCTAGAATGTTATTTAATAAAGAATTTAAAAGTGGAATTTCTTAATGGATGGTTTACCTATAGTTATGTTGATGGTTTTGTTAGTTTTTTAATGGATAATGTTAGAGTTATAATTAATTTAATGTTCAAATTATAATGATTATTTTTTCATGGTTGTATTTGATTGATGCTTGGCCTTTTAATCATCTTACATTGTAAGTACTTTCCCTTGGGTTCTAAATATTGTGTTTTTTGTGTTATCAAATTTGCATTGCTTTGCATACTATTATGTAATCAAGTTCATTTTTTATTGATATATGATGTTCTGATTGAGTTTGTACCGCAAGAATGTTTTTTGGAGTTCTTGTGGAATTAGATTTTTCCTTATGATTACTTTTGCACTGTGGGGGTATCTGATATGTAGTGGAATCTTGAATTTACTATTGTCTTGAGCATCCTTGAGATCTTTGGAGTTCCAATTTTTTGTGATTTTATGATGTTTCCATTCCTATTCCCTTACGGTTGTTGGTGTGTGCTAATGGTACCTAGTCTTTTTTTCATTTTGATTTTGTCATTTCTTTGATGGGGAAACCATTGTGTAATGAGTTGTTAGTCTTCTAGAGGCTAGAGGGAAGTATTATTTTTACTTTCAAGAGTTTCTATGAGGGTCAAAGATCTAGTGAGGTTGCCTCAATAACTCGGGATGGGGGTTGGGAACCTAGGGGGGTTGGCAACCTAGGAGGATCTACATTGGGTAACCCATATCAAGCCTAAAGTGTTTACATGAGTTTTATGTTGTTTCACCTTAAAGTTGGTGGTTTCATGATTTTTTTCATTTTTATGATGGTTTATATGTGAAGAATCTTCAACCTGCTCTCTATTTTCTTGCTCCTCACTCTACTACCACAACATGA
Source organism: Sequoia sempervirens (assembly GCA_007258455.2). Classification (NCBI taxonomy): domain Eukaryota; kingdom Viridiplantae; phylum Streptophyta; class Pinopsida; order Cupressales; family Cupressaceae; genus Sequoia; species Sequoia sempervirens. The sequence continues at coordinate 14,485 of VDFB02373267.1, read as the reverse complement.
AACTAGGCTTATACATTAAAAGAATCCTAACTAGGCTTATCCACATGAAAAGACTCATAACTAGGGTTATCTAAATCAGGAAACAAATACTTATCCAAATCTCCATTAAAATTCTCAAAATCTTGCTTATCAGATTTACAAACTTCATGGTTATTTGTTGTTTCTAACTTATCACCAATCTCTATTTCATGTCTCCATTCTCTCCTTCTATCAACAATGACCAAGGCCTTTGTTTCCATTGCTAATAGAAATCTTTATTCCCAAATATATCCGCAAACAGGGATGGATAGGTTTCAGAGGCTTTTAATTGAGTATCACTATTTTGTATTTACTTTCCCAAGTGAATGAGTGATATGTGATGTTCTAGGAAATGTGCAGTGAATAATGGTGGGCCCATGATTTATGTTAATATCATCGTTTGATAATATTATAAGATGAGTAAATGGAAAAATATAAAATACACTAGAAATGTGTTTTCTTTGCAGCCCAATAAATTTTAATTATTATCTTCACCATTTAAATGTAAATCTTCAAGTGAAGAAGGTAAATTAAAATAAAATGTGTAGATGAAGAATAGGGGCCTGAGTAAATTATTGCTCATATAGAGTATCACCCATCATGAATAAGTTTTTTTTTTCACAACTAAATTGGAAATGTGCAAGTAGTGAGCCCATCAATAGGTAATTGAGTTTTCTTCCAAAAAGGTGGAAAACCAATTCAAGTTGATTTTAATAATGAAGGAAAGGGTAATTGGTTTATTATCCAATAAAGTGAATTTGAAATTTTCCCAATAAAGTTAAAAACTTTATTTGTTGGGTATTGAAGCAAAATATTTCATGATATTGGACAGTGAAGGTGAACATAAGATAAATGTGGATTTTTAGAAATGAGGTATTTTTCACCATGAAAGTGAAAGTTTTGAGCTAAACTTAAAGAAAAATGGTAAATGCACAAGCCAAGTGGTTTTTGCATCCAGACAAGGAAGAGATAATGTTATTCTTTCACATAAGAAGTATATTTTTCTATTGGTAGTAGTGGAGTGAGGACCAAGAAAATATAGAGCATGTTGAAGATTCTTCAACAAGCAAAGATTGAGTAGGTGGAAGATTCTAGACTAGTTGTCTTCATTGTTCACTTTGCATAAATTATGAATTTGAGTGATCAAAAATTGTTATTATTCAGCTTCGTGTCTTTCCCTATATGTTTATTTGATGTTATTACTCTCATACAAAGAATGAGATAATTTGTAGGAACACGAATGAGGGTTTACACAACAGTGTGCTAGGATTGATAAGTATAACTAGTTTAATTATTCAATATCAATGGTGTAATGCATTACCTGGTAGATATGATAATGAAAGATTGAATGTTGTTGTAGGTTTTGAATTACATTGTTTAGATGATTGCACCCTATGATATAGCATTGGTCTTTTAATGTTGCAGTTTCCTAAAACTGATTGTGAGCAACTACAACCTTTTAATCAAAATTACTTATCATTCCTAGTTTGTTTGTGTGTTGAACTCATTTTAATGTATCAAATTTCTTATGTTTAATTTAGGCATTACTATAGAGGTCGGCCAAGCCTTTATAGTGTTGTGTCTATTAAGCATCTAAAGTAGAAACACCTATTTACAGTGTATTTGGTACTTCAACACATAAGTATTTATAAATATACTGTTGGGATCACCCTCATAGGTTTAATAGAGCTTGAACTATAGGGGAGAAAGTGATATTTTATTCACTCTCTTGTTCATTGGCCATATCAACCCGTTGAGTCTAAATATGAGAGAGTTGCTACTCTTTAGGACTCATTGCATCTATTGATTTGGGAGCCAATAGATTGGTGGCTTTGTTCAAGGGAGAACTTTGAATCTTTGGTGCAAATTTGTTGAAGTCCATTTCGAAAGAGTCAAGAAAGAATGAATGACTAGTTGAGAAGTTTAAGAAGTTCTAGATCTATAAATTGATTCATAACAACCCCAAATTCATAATACTATGAAGTGACCCTATTGGAATAATTTAGATAAAGATATTCTTGCTTCAAAGGTTTTCCTCTTGCTAAAGTGGTGGCAACTCTACTCTACAATATATACACATAAAGGGTTGTTGTTTTTTATTCTAGCCTGAAAGTGCTCTATTCAAAGTTACAACAACTGAAAGTGTGAAGGTACATGGTTCTCTACCTACTTTCATTTGTTGAACCTATCATATTGAATGCTATTATAGTTCTATTCAAAGTTTTTTTCTATATCCTAAGATATTTTATTCATTATCACAGTTTTCAGTCCTAGGTTACCACCATGTTATCACTTATCCTAGTGACTTTCATACTGTCATGGTTATGGTAATGATTATGCATACTTAGTTAAACCCTAGTTTGCATACATCCATGGATTATCAAAAGGAAATAACCATGCCACTAGAAGCTTGGATGCATATTGCCAAGAAGCTTCATAAGTCTAAGAATCCTCAGGCAATTGATATCAAAAGGTGAATGAACCCAAGTGTGAACAGACCTAAGATAATGCCAGAATGGAAAGTTGTATTCAAACGAGAATTTAAAGAGTTGAACAAAAGGAACCTGAGGGCTATGCAAGCCTAGTTAAGAGATAATCGTACTAGATATGTTAGTCAAATTGTTGCATGTATTGTCAATTCATTTGACTCATTGTATGACCAACTAGACTTGTCATGGATTGATTAGAAGGTTAAAAGTATTCCATCTTGAGTCTATAAGCAAATGCCTAGATTTAATAGATAAAATGTGTGTGAAGGAGATGCACATTTCCAAAGTTTCTATAGCTTCATGGTGAAACATTCATTTGGAGATTAGGATATGTGGATGAAATTTTTTGTCATATCTCTTGAGGCTAAAGCTAGAAACTAGTACTTAAGTTTTCCTAAGAAATATTTTCCATGCTAGGATAAATTGGTGGATAGTTTTAGGAAAGAATTTGCAAAAGAGCCTTCTAATATTTTCACAAGGTTAAAGAGGCTCAAGAAACAAGATGAAGAGTCAAGCATTGCTTTCAGTGACAAATTTGATGTTTCTCTTGCACGAATCCATGAAAGTTTCAAGCCTAGTACATTAGATTGCATTCATTAGTATTTTGAAGCTTTTAAGGAGGGATCTAGTGCATTGATTAAGGATTTTAAAATATTGAGTATGTAGATGGCTTACACATGTTTGATAATATGGAAAAGATGAGGAATGAATATGTGCAAGGTCGGTTGTCTTCAATTGTGGATAAAAATGTGGACAAAAACACCAATTGTGTGGATACAAATAATTAGATACATGTATTTTCAGATACAAAAAATTGCTTCATTAAGAAGGAAGAAATTAGGAATGATACAATGTCTATCATTGATGATCATGATAGTGAAAATGCTTTTGTCTATCCTCAAGAGGATGAGCAACTCAATGATGACATCTAGCCCAATATTAAAATGAAAAAAGATGAGGATTGTTGTTATGACACCCACTCCATGGAGTTTTCAGATTTTATCATATCATGGTACACCCTAACTTACAACTTGGTGATGCATGCATCTCTAAGGGTATGTGTAGGATCAGGATGGGCCAAAAAGTGGCAATATAATGGGAATGTGTAGGGTGTGTGGCTGATGACCTTTTTTTAACCGAAATTTGATGAAACAAAAAGGGTTTTTAAAGGATATTCTTAGCTTTCCAACAAAATAAATTATGCTTTACTTTGAATTTAATAAATAATAATTATTATTTTTCTATTTGAATTGCAACTAAAGTCCTAATTGATAGGCTGATTGAAAAACAACTATATCTTTAAAACAACATCACATTTTTTGAATCCAAAACATGTTTCACATTCTACGCTTTGTATACTATAGGATTAAAAAAAAAAATGAATTTCATGAAGTTTGGAACAAGTTAAGGTGGTTAGACATACGAGTTTTTATATTTAAAAAAAAATTTAATACAAAATTCAGAATTAATTATTTACTTGGAAAAAAATTACCAAAAAATATGCATCACATCGAGACATGAGTCCTCTACTTATATCTAAAATATTATAAGAAAATATTATCATTTTACTATGGTTAGGGTGGTCAGATAGACGCCTACTTCTTATTTTTTCCCTAAGATTTAAGTACCACTCTATTGAAATTTCAAATTTTCACCAAATAGATTTAAAAAAAAAACTAGTAGTTTAGAAACTACACTCAATTTTCTACATATTCTATTCTTACATTTTTTTGAAATAATATAGAGAACTTATTCAAATTTTTATGTCAAGTTGCTTAACTCTGATTTTTTTATTTTTTTGCCACTTAAGGTCATATTTTTTCCATGATGATTCTACACATACCCCTAATGAAAGTCATCCTCCTTCCAGTTATGAACCAGTTGGTCATCATGGTGATAATGTGGGTAATGAAAAAAAACCATTTTATTTTAATGATGCATTGTATGATATAAGCATGAAAGTATGCAGGATGATGTAAGCTCAAACTTTTTTTTTTTGAAGAGTTAGAAACAACAAATAACCATAAATTTTGTACATCTAATAAGCAATATTTTTGAGAATTTTAATGAAAATTTGGATAAGTATATGTTTCCTTATTTAGATAAGCCTAGTTATGAGTCTTTTACTAGAGTGCCAGCTTTTAGGGCTTAGGAGGGTGATTTGGTCAATTTTTAAGCCAGTTTTGGAGGCTACTTGAGTCATTTTGATTAGAATCAAGGGATGTCAAAATTAAAATCTAAAGGACAACCTGCTTAGTTTTCCAAATCCAAAATGTGTCCAGTTGAGGTTTCAGGGTATTTTCAATGGTCAGTTGTCCAGAAATGATTTTTTTTAGGTTGGACCCACATTGGACCCAACATACTTTGCACAATGGTAAAAATGAGAGTGTTGCATTATGGAATGCACTCCAAATGAATTGTTTTGATCAAATGCTTCAAAGAGATGGTATTAAAGGAAAATATATTAATTAAACAACTAAATTACAGGTCTTCTATTGTATGATTACCTATTTACAATTTGCATCCATGGCTTATAGTTGAAATGAGATCAAATCAAACTTCAAATTGATGGAATGTGCATAATAAGAAAAGGGTTGCACTGAGTAAATGAGTATGTGAAAGCTACAAGGAAAATTAATGAGGAAAGTGAACAATAGAAGAAGTAGTTAGATTTGAATCCCAAAGGAAAATAGTATGGCATAGGTTCTTTTATACCAATACAAGGGGAAAAAAATTTTTCAAACTATATTGTTCATAATGGAGATCTTGAATATTTAATCTAGAGAAAAGACCACCAGGTTGAGAAGACATTGCTTGGCCAAGACAATATAGAAAGTAAATATTTTATATAAGTTAACATTGTTAAAATTCCTTGGTCATTTCCAATAGAGCAACTAGCATACAACGTAGGAAAAATTCCCTTAATTACTCAATAACTACACACAACAATGCAAGCTCTAACTAGAGTGCAAATGTGGTGCCTAACATATGAGATATTGTTGTCATTACTAATGGAAGGCTGGCTCTTCATGAAGAACAAAATTTCTCCAGTGATGATTTGAAGCTACTAGAAGCTATGGAATATGATAGGAGAATCAAACACATTGCAACTTCCATTGAGAAAGTTGAATGGGTTAGAGTAAAGCCTGATGAAATAATAAGTAGTGATTTTATCAGTGATAGAATAATGTCAATTTCATCTGCAATGGTTGATCATTCAAAAAGTTTTGATGTAGCTCGCTTTGAAATTCTAAGTGATGACCACAAACTAAAAGCTACTTCACCACCACAAAATATCTTGTTGAGTTTGGAAAATGAAGTGAAATTTAAAAGCATGGCTTATCAAAGTACCTTATTTGTGTTCAAGCTTGGGTCGTCAAAAATCCAACCATCTCCTACTGAATCATCTTGTTTATCCATCCATTCAAGAGCCAGATTCAGCCATTCAGGCTATGAATGAGGAGCTTGTCAAAATTCAAGAAGGGATCTACTATGTACATATTCGTTTGAATACAAATGTTTTGGAAAAAATCCTTTTAGAAAGTGGTCATCCTCAATACTATCCACAAATCAGTCATAGTGGGAAGGGCCATCAGAAATTTGTGTCACTATCTGTGTCAGTTACAAAGATGGATTTGTGTTAATGAAGCTTTAATATCTACATTCTCCTAAAACTAGAGATGATGTGTGATGAGCTCGAAATATGCTCATAATTTGAATATTATGATGTTATTTTAGTACCCTTACTCTTATTGCTGATGGTTGTTTAAACTCTTTGATTAAAGGATTTTTATCTAAAATTGGGTAGTATCCTATAGCAACACATTCCTATATTCCTCCAGCTTGACATCTCTATGTGTCTGTATTTATTGCCTTGTTTGACCTCCTGAATGGATGATATAATGCATATGGTTTTTGGATAATGAAATGGATTTAATATGTGATTAATGAATGTGTATTGTGTTATTTTCCATGCATGCTTTCTTTTGATTATGTCACCATGTGCATCGTAGGTTGTTGAAGGAATCATGAATGAGTCAAAGTACATCATATCTCAGCCCTGCAGTAAATTCCATTTCCAGAATGACATCAAGGGAGTGTTTCCAGCCAAGACTCTCTGACCGGGTCATTGGGAGGAAATCTAAATGATAATTAATCTAGGAAGATTGGAATATTAAATTTTCTCTGAATCATGTTGAATAGATATGCCTTCATTTATGAGAAGTTTGTTCCTCAGTTTCAAGATGCATTTATGTCCACGTCTTTCTCTATTACAGTTAGGTAGTTAGTTTCTTTTCTAATATAAATAAGTGTTCCTCCTACGTGAGTGAGCAACAGTGTGTGTTAAAATTAGTATTATAATGAGAAATGGTGTGTTGTGTTAGTTTTATTACAAGCAGAACAATCAATGTATATGATTCCAATTTTATGAATAAAAGGTGATGAAGTTTTGAGTTCAATTCTTGCATAAACTGGTTGATTCTTGCTAAGGGGTCCCACTTAGTGAGTATCTATAGTTAGTTATTTATCTTTTGTTGATTATAAGTTAGATTCCATTCTTGAAAGTTTCAGTGCAAACTCAATCTTATATTGTTCTTGCAGCATAAGGGGAGTTCATAGTTTGTTTCTTAGTAATAGTTGTCATGATTTCTACTTTGATTAAGTTATGCTTAAGTTAAGAAGACTTTACATTACAATCCTATAGCATAAGTAGAATTCCTTCCAAGCATTTATTTCTGGTAAATTGTGACTAAAACTAGTTCTTAGTGCACATATAGTGCCGCTCCATTTCAAGTATACGTTCCCTAGTTTAACAATGTAAATGAACAATCATAAGAAGATGTTAGTCACCTTCTAAAATGGCCAATTCCTAGGTTAGGATTTGCCATGAATTTTATATCCTTTTTTGGAGTTGACCATTTTTGGCGCCATTGTCGGGGATGGTATCAAGCTAAGAACCTATCATAGTCATTGCTAGTAGTAGTTTAGTTTGTTTATTCAAGAATTTTCAAATTCCCTCAATATACAATTAATTCTATTGCATGCATAGAAGACACCCTCTAGGAAGATTCCTCCCTAACCTTTCATTCATTGATAACAATTTTGAACTAGCTTATAATATATTTGAGCATAGAGGAGACCAAGATATCAATCCATTTGTTGAAAACCTACTTGTTGAATTTCCATTTGCCCCAGTTGACGAAGAACCTCAAGAAAATCCATTTGCTTTGTTACTCCATCAAGCAAATATGGCACGTAATCCACCTAATCAACCTCCTACCTTTGAATTCCCCATCATTGCTCAACAAGATAATGATAACCTTACAAATATTCCTTCTTCATTACTTCTCAAGTTCTATGGACTAGTTATAGAGGACCCAAACACTTTCTTGTTTGTGTTGGCATCCTCTATCGCAGCTATGATTACACTTTAGATGCTCATAGGCTGAAGTTGTTTCCTGCTACTTTGAAGGAGGGAGCTCTTAGATGGTTTATGAGTTTGGGAAGGGATGCTATTGATAGTTGGGCAGCTATGAAAACAAAATTTCTTGATTTATACAAGGAATATTGTAAGAGTGTTAGTAAGGGTGGTGATATATTTAGAATTCAAAAAAAGGAGGATGAAAGCCTAGAAGACTATATCTCAAGATTCTTGTTTTCCTTGAAAAGGAATTCAAAAAATACTCGCAATGAAGAATCATAGAAACTAATTTTTCTAAGGGGGATCAATGGCACCTGTATAGATGATTTGGATCTAATGGGAGGAGGAGATATAACCCAAGTTCCTTGGGATGATATCAAGAAAATATGTCACAACTACTCTCGAGCAATTATTATGAAGGGTAGAGGTCATCAAGCCACAGTGGGAAATTCTTCTACTAATGGAGTTTCACAGATGGAGATCACACATTTGATGTCTGATTTCAAGCAGCATATCATAAACAACATGGCTACACATTTGGATACCATGCAAGCTCAGAAGAAACATGAGGAAGCTAAAGCAATCTTGGCTAAGTTCTGCCCACATTGCAGATAGAAGAAACATGATTGTAGATGTAAGATGGTGGCTAACCTGGAGGCTAAGCACTTACCTGCTGATTTTAAGATAGTAGAGGGTGATGATGACCAAGTATTCTTTGTTGCACAAAGGTGACCATAGGCTCAAAGACAAGGTATGCCTCAAGACCCTTTGACTTTTGGTAATCCTTATTCTAATTACAATAACCAATGGAAACTTACATATGTCCCATCACCACCTTGGAATTCTTCTCAACCACACTAGCCTAATTATCAGAGTCCTCAATGGTAATCTCCTTAAGGAGGTTGGTAGTAGCCACAAGGAAAATGGACTCCACCCCAAGGTAATTGGTAGCAAAATGCTCAATGGAGAGGTTCTCAACAATGGTAGAACTAATTCCCTGGATCCTTGTAGCTTTATCAGCCACAACCTTTGGCCCTCATGCCACCTCCTACAACACCTGTAGCAAATACTAGCTCTCCAAAAAAAATGTCTATGCCTACTCAACCATTGCCAAATCCGAATAATAATTAGAAACAACAACAAAAGCCTATGTATTTTGTAGAAGCTAATCAATATCCATATTATGCCTTGGATATTAATGATATCCACCTCAGGTCTGGAACTACTCTCCCTGCTTCACAACCGCTTGTAATTACAGAGTTTCCAGACTCTACCTTTGAACAACCTACTGATCTTGTAGAACATATACCTGTATCAGATACTGTCTCTAAGGAGCCTATCCTACAACATCGGGCCAAATCACTTTTTACTCAAAGATTGCAAATTACTACATCCAAGTTTATGGAAGAGCCTACCTTTGATATTTTGGATCAGCTAAAGAATGTACACATTCAAATTCCCCTTTTTCAAGCCATTAAAGATGCCCCAATTTATGGAAAAGCCATTAAGGAGGCATGTTTAAATAAACTAGGAAGAAAGAAAAAGGATCCCCAAACTATCCATGTTCTAGGACAGTTAGTAGATATTATGTTATGAAAGGTAGTCATTCCAAAATATACTGACCCTGGGAGTCTTGTGGTAAAAATAAATATTAATGGCTAGATAGTAAACAATGTTTTGATTGACCTTGGTGTAGCCATCAATGTAATGACCAAGCATACTATGAATTATTTGAATATCCTAACCATTTAGTCTACACCTACCATCCTACAGCTTGCTAATAGCTCCATAGTAACACCTGATGGAGTGGTAGATGTCATTGTAATCCTTGAGTCTTGGGAATACCCAACAAATTTCACCATATTCTCCACTAAGGAAACTTTGGGAGGATATCCTATCATCCTAGGTAGACCATGGTTAGCAACAATTGATGCTCTTATAGGATGTCGTTCAGGAGACATGGAAATTTCTAATGGTCAGTCACGAAAGAAATTGGATTTATACCCACCTACCTAGCCTTAGCCAGACTTGTCTCAATCAATTTGGCCAGATTTAGGAGAGGAAATTGAAGAAGTCAATACATTGGCTCAGCTAATGATGCTTCAAACTAATCCATTTTCCCAGCTTCAGAGTTAGGATGACCTGCTTTTACACATTTTGTACTCCAACTCTGATCTAAGTAGCCCGTCTGTTCCAGATAGCTATCTTAAGTAGTGTTTCCTACAACAATTGTATCTTGAGAGCCTACCACCTAAATTTCCTGCAGTGTAATGCCCCACCACACAACCCTAGAGGAAGCTTCAATTCACTTCTTAAATGTACCAATCTTTTTTTTTGTTTAAGTACAAATAACATGTAAGATGAATAGACATTGCCAACAACCTCTAAGGCCACGAGACAAAGATTACTTTAAAACCCAAACAACAATTAACATCAATTGAAACCAAAACATTAATCAGTTACAAAATTAAGATTATATACATCCCATATGAGATAAATTACAACAAGGATAATAAATACCTCAAGATTCCAATTAACAACATTTAAACAATATAATTACAACACTCCTTCCCCGAATGAGGTAAATCCAATAATCATGATTACAATTTACAAATTCCACCTCGATAACAAATGAGGGGTAAAAGAATAAAGATCAACTGAAAAGAACGAAGGTAGAATAGCATCTGGATCCAACGAGCTCTCCAACATGAAAGTCTCATCCACACGAGCAAGAGAAAAAACCAACGGAGGTAGGTGCACATTCCACCCAACCAAGTGAAACCAAAAGGCTCACCCCCTGTGCTAGGAGATAGTAACAAGGATTTCCTAGACAAGACCATCTACCACTAGACACAGGCTAACACAAACTGAACTGAATCAAGGACAAAACCCACATCACTTAACACAATGGTTACAATGCTTCCAGAGTACAAAATCGAGTATGATCACTGTACAATAAAAAAACCCATGGTACAACACCATACCGACTGTTGTCATAGGAGGAGTGTCATCGCAAAGGTTGCATGGGATCTCTTGGCAAGTCTTCCTAGGACCCGGTCCCCCTCTAGGGATATCCTGGAAACCTCAACTGACTCCCGGCCCCACATGCACACCAGAGCGGAATCAATTATCTCTCATAAAGACAAGATAACGATCTTGCCATTCTAGACCTTCCCAACTCATCTCAAGTCTATACAAGCCCTTGAGCCAATGAGGGAGGCTAAATTATCTTATTAATGTTCAATGCTACTCTATCCCTAGTATAAGTTATTTTAATTTTCACTTAATTAACTGACTCTCACACGAGTTATCCTGGAATCACTTTGGGCCCGACGCTCATTGAAAGCCACTCCCCTATCGACAACACATAACTCAACCACATGCCAAGGGTAGACAATGCACTAACACCTATCACAAATAATCAAACACCTCAACAGGTAACACATCACTACGGATGCCCAAAACTGAAACCAAAGCGTGCACTACCCAAGGCTAACACCAGGTTGACTAACATAACGAGATCCACATAATGAACTGATAACTCGACTCAACCATGAATCACAAGGTCACACAACCTGTTGAAAGAACCGGGTTTCCACTTAAGCTTAACTCACACACAATCCAAGATAGACAAAGCAAATCACAAGAGACATAACATCATCTCAAGAAAACACTACTAGAAGACTTACATGATCAACAAGACCAATACGAATTAACAACGCAATCAAAGAGTCCCTAGCCTCAAGGTACAAAACCCAGAACAATCAAGGTACACCCACAATCAAACAATATTGCCCATACCGAGAATAAATGAAAACACCACTAGAAAACATTCTAAGCAATTAAACAGGCTAATATTAGGATTTCTTAAATCCAAGCCATGCGATGACACATTGCATGAAGTCAATTTAAATAAATACCATTATTTGCACATAATTAAAGGTCAATCAATCACGTGAAGAATTTTAAAACTCAATAGTTAAATTCGATTTGCCCTATCATACCCGATGATTAAGAAAAATTGATCTTATAAATAAATCCATTATTCAAATTTCTCAACAATAACCAGAATCACGACACTTAAATAATAAAGTCATTCAACTAACATTTAAAACAATTTACTTAATCTAAGTTTACCATTAATTCCAGAACAAAACATTTAATATATATTAAAACATTTATTTTGAATCCGTTAAACTTATCTCATCTTAAAGCCATTAATTAATAATACTATTTAATTATTATTTAAATAAATATTATTTAAATATTATATTAATATTATATATATATAATATTTTATATATTATATATTAATATTAATATAATATTAAATAATAAATATCAAAAGTTACATATAAAATAAAATACAATAAAATGAAATCTGAGGTATTCGTTGGAAATCCCACGATGCCCTAACTGGTCGCGTGGCCTGTGTGAGCTCCACACAGTCCGTGGTCGTTCCGGCCGCAGCCTGTGTGGGCTTCACACAGTCCGTGGCCTTACGGCCGCGGTCTATGTGTTCCTCACACAGTCTGTGGCCCTTCGGCCGCGGCCTGTGTGTTCCTCACACAATCTGTGGCCCTTCAGCCGCGGCCTGTGTGGTGGCGGTGGGCTTTGACCTCCCACCCCATGACAACCAAACAAAAAATTTATTATTTCTTTTTTTAAAATAAAATCCCTATACATGGCAAAAATATAGGGTATTTTCTGGGTTTATTCCAAAATCCAAATTTTCAAACATAATAAATATATATATACCCAGATTTAGATTTCAAACTGAAATTGTGAAAATAATCCAAACCCATTTCAAGAATAGAACTTATTTTCAAAAACAACAAAATGGGTTTTCAAAATCTAGTTCTAAAATAGAGTTTTCTTTGATTTTGTTTCTATTTCTTGGTGTAAATTTCTTGTTTGGTTTCTATTTCCAAATCTATCTACAATTTTACAAATTTGAAAGCTTTTCCATGAATTTTCATTGAATCTAAAACTATATTTTCAATCATTTAAAATGAGCAAGAAGATGAAGGGAGAAATGATGGAACCTTGTGTTTTCTCTAAAATTTGCAAGCTTCAACAATGGATATTTTCAAGCACTCTTTCAACTCCACAATCTTAGCCTCCTCCAAGCCTCTCCACCAAAATCAAACCAAGAATCCCTCCAAAAAAAATCCAAAAGCCCTCTTTTTTTTTTGCAAATAATTTTCCCATAAGCCCCTTGAAAGAAAAACCCTAAATGAAATATATTCCTTTTTCCAAAATTCCCCAAATTCAACTTCAAATTCAATTCAACTTAAATTTTAAATTAAAATTCAAATCCAACTTCTAATTCCAATTCAAATACAAATTCCAATTTCAAATTCTAATTCTAATTAAATTCAAATTCAATTGCAAACTCTATTTCAAATTAAACTCTTTACAAATATCTTTCCCCAAAATAGTCAACTATTTCTTAAAATATCTTTTCTACCCCAAAGTCATTGCATTTGAAAACATTTGAATTTTTTTAATAACTTCAACCAATATCCAATTCCAAATTGAATTCAATACATTTTAACATTTTCTTTTCAACAAAAGAATTAAATCTTTTAACACTTTTAATTCAAGGAATAACTTAATCAATTCACACAATTAATTTAATTAACCAATAAAATAAATCTAATCCAATATTAGATTATTTTATTAATTAAATTAAATTAATTAATACAGTAATTAATATTCCTAGCATTACAACCAAAAGCATTTAATTAGCAGTTAAGCAACATAAGCCATTTAACTTGAATTTAAATAAGAACACAGAGACAAGACAAAATAACAACCAACCTGACTACAACCCGACGACACACTGTGACTAGGGTCGTGGCTTGACATAGAAAAACCTAGCTACTATCTCCCAATCAATTTCCATTGGACAAGGGACACGCTCAGACCTGTGGAACCAGGTGGAGTCAATGTCATGTACCTGCATCCTGCAAAAAACACGAGTGTCGAACATGCATATAACATAATCAGACACACTGTGAAGAGGAAATCACAGAATCACAGGTCACTAGCATGCAAGTGATGTGATCCTGTCCCCTTCACCAATAGAGTATCACTAACAGATGAAGTTTACATCATTAACATAATCAAAATACAAGGCATCATAGAGAAAACATTGTCTGATTAACAAAGCACAAAATGGAGGGCTATTACATGCAGTTTATCACAATTTTCTTCCACATGAAATACAAACACCACCTTTATCATCTGCCTCCATGAATGATCTTACCAAGCAAGTAGAAGTGTCTCCAGGCCATTGTCTGAACATCAATAATAAGTCTCCTCAATCTCAACAAACTGCCCTAGTCACAATGCTACAAGATCAACACAAAGCTTTTGCATGGGACTATGGGGATATGAAGGGACTAAATCCTCAACTTTGTACTCAAGATCTACATTAAGGAAGACTGCTCACTTGTTAGGCGGCCTCAAATAAGGATAAACCCAACACTCAGAGAAATAGTTAAAAAAGAGCTCCAAAAATTGTTTGATGTTGGTTTTATCTACCCTATTT
>VDFB02373264.1:0-52502 GCA_007258455.2 Sequoia sempervirens | reverse complement strand
CACTATGCAAACCAAATGCACACTCAAAAGGGCTAGCGGAACCTCAAGCCATCCATTAGGTGAACCCCTAGTGAGACACATATGTGTGTGGCTGGTATGTGCTCACACAGACAAGAAAGTGGCTATGGGAAAGTCACGCCTAAGTTCAGCTCCCATACATACAACCATACCAGAGCTATACCTTTTGATAACTTTGATAAGGAACCACACAACTCGATAGAAGGAATTCATGAGGCAAGTAAAACTTTGTATGCTTGACACCCATGAACAAATAAGATGTTTCCACAGGAAAGCAAAGTGTGTTATGCAAGGTGGCCATATAACCGATATTGTAAATAAAAAATAGTTTAAGGTATGTTGAAAGGAGTTTTCTTAGTTCATGTAAGGTCTTAACTTAGGGAACATTGTGCCTAATGTCTCTAAGAGAGGACCATTCAAAGAATATAAGATTCACAACTTAGGGGATGCCATGTGTCACATCAAGCCACTAAGAGGAATGTAATATGCTAAGATAGATCACACTCTTGAGGTACATCACACCCAATGTCACCAAAAAGAAAAAGATGACTCGCATGATGTAAGAAGACTACATAATGAAACATGAGTTGAAAAGGAATAATGCCAATGTATGGCCCCACTTAAAATAAATTGCTAAACACCATGATGTGAACAATTACTTTAAAGTAGAAAATGATAAATTCTAACAATAAAGAGGACATGAAAGCTTACTTGGAAAGCCCTATGCTAAGTCATATGTTTCCAAATTAAGATACGTCATGAAGAGGGGTTGACCCCACAATGAAATCCAAAAATCACATAAGGGATCCACAAATTTGGGGTCAATATTTCTTTGCCACAATGTTATTTAGAGATCTCATAAATATCATCATTCCCCAAATACTAATGAAACAAGAATAATGACACATAGAGAGTGAAAACAAAGGAAAACCTTTCAAGCCAACATGGAAGAGACCTAAATGTCTTGACACCTTGCGTCATCCCCAAAAGGAAAACATAAGACAAAGAAAAAGATAAAGGAAAAGTTTTATGACATATAGAAGAATGTAGGTGTTGAACAAGACAACTAAGAGGGGGGTAAATTAGTTGTAGAAAACTAAACCTTTAAAAAATTCACTCGAACTTAAATCAATCAAAAAATCTTAACTCTGCTAAAATGATTAAACATTAAATGCAAGTGCAAAAACAAAAAAAACATCACACAAACACAATAACACAAGATTTATGAGGAAATCCCAATAATGAAAAAACCACGGTTTGCATTATCTCACACTATAATGAATATAAAAACTAATTACAAAGGCTCACTACCAGAGAAAAGGATCATTCCCAAAACAAGGACTCACTATCTAGATTAGGACTCCTTGTCCAATAGGGTTAACCACATGGAGGGTTCACTGCCATAGAGATACAAAGAAGATAGAAGAGATATGTTATAGAGAAAAAAAACTTAATGCAACAAATATTTCCACCACAATTTACTCAACCACTTGCACACATTGCATGGAACATAGATTACACCTTTAGCTCAATACATTCAGAAACTCATCAATTACAATTCACATTTGCCACAATTGCATCACATACACACTAATTTACATCTTCTTCACATCCATCTACTCTATTTCTTTACACTTATCTGTTTGTACATCTTTCACCAATAACTCATCCTATATCTATACCATCTTCAACTTTGAAACATATCCAAAGTTGGCCATCCATTATTAAATTCAAATTAGGTTAGCACTAAAATATTCTAGGGTAGAATTAGAATGAGGGTGACCTAAAAAAATGATTGGTGATGAACCAAATAGGTTCCAACATGCTTCATCAACTTCGAAAGTAGTGTTCAAAAAAAGGTTGGCCAAACCAATGTAAAACACATAGAACAATTAAGCACACACAACCATTGGCATGATCAAGTCCTTCCAGGAACCAAAATTATCTTTAGCATAATCATAAAAACTTAACTCTAGAACCACAAGTAATAAGAATTTACCAAAAGGAAATATGAAACAAAAATATTTCTCTCAGACTTTAGCCAAAAACATAGAAAACCATAGTTCAAAATTGGTGAACACAACTCACATTCAACAATGAACCAGATTCCAAAAATCTATATATAGTAGCTTCCAACAGCCATAATCAACATATTTGAACCACACAAACATGGGACCAAGTCCTAGAGAAAAATCCAAAGCAACCACTAAACACCTACAACCTTTCTTCATTATAATTTTCTCACTATCCTCGACATATACAACCAATAACCTACATCCATGACATTAATGACAACAACAACTAGTTGACATCAATGAAAACACCTTCATTCTCGCAATAATCTCCCCCTTTTTCATTGATGGCAACACATATTGTGAAAAACCATCAAATACAACACATTACCTCTAAACACACTTCTCATGATTTTTCTTTATATTTCTCCCACTTACTAGATAATGTTTTTCACATGATACTCTTCTCCCTCTTTGAGATCAATGGAAAAGGAAAAAGATAATTTACATTTATTTCCCCTTTGACATTAAAAAAAGAATACTCTTACAATGACAACACATGACACTACATACTCCCCCTAAGAGGTAGCCACCAAAACATTAGTCCAGAAGAAAGATAGATCTATAGACCCACCAGACTGATGCATTTCCATATGCATCTAGTTCAAAAAAGGAGGGAAATGACCCATAAATTCTCCTATAGATACTCAAAAGTATCCATAGGAAGAGCCTTCATAAACATATCAACTATTTGATCCTTCATATTTACTTAAGCTTTAATACATTTTCCACAACCTTTTCTCTCAAGAAATGATACCTGATATATATATGTTTTTTCCTCGAGTGTATCACTAGATTCGTTGAAATGTTAATTGCACTTGTATTATCAAAGAAGATAGAAATATGATCATAATACACTATTGTGATATCTTTCAATGTTTGTTTCATCCATAAAATTTGTGTACAACAAGATGTAGCAGCAATATACTCAGCTTCAATAGTAGATAAGAAAACTAAATCTTACTTTTTACTCAGCCATGCCACTAATCTACAACCAAGAAAGAATGCACCACCACTTGTACTATTCCTATCATCCACGCATCCAACCTAATCTACATCTATATAAGCACTTAGTGTAAATTCAATATCCCTAGGATACCATAAGCCATAATCTAGAGTACCATTCAAATATCTGAATATTGTTTTAATAGTAGAAACATGTGTTTCCTTAGGATCTTCTTGAAATCTAGGCACAAGACAAACAACATGCATAATATCTAGTCTAGTAGCAATCAAATACAATAGTCCACCAATCATAGATCTATATATACTCTTATCAACCTTAGGCGAATCATCATCTTTACCTAATTTGCAACTATTCACTATAGGAGTGCATACTGGTTTGAAACCATCCATCCCAAACTTCTTTAACATCTCTTTCACATACTTAGACTATGAAATAAAAATTCCTCTCTATTTGATTAATTTGTAGCCAAAGAAAAAAATCAATCTCTCCAGACATAGAGCATTTCTTCTACAAACATCTTACGCAGTTTCATTTTGTGAAAAAATAATTCTATCAACATATACAACCATAGTCTATATTTTGTCATTTTAAATGTTGAAATACAAATTATTATTTGTCATGCCTTTTTTGAAACCTTGTTGAATCAAGTACCTGTCTAACCTTGCATACAAAGCTCTAAGAGCTTGCTTCAATCCATATAAATCTTTCTTTAATCTAAAAACCATATCCAGTTGATCTAACAACTAAAATCCCTCTATTTGTTCCATTTAGACCTCTTCTTCTAGCTCTCCATTCAAAAATGCAGACTTGGCAGCCATTTGATAAACCTTAAAATATTTATAAGAAACAAATACTAAGAATGTCCTTATAGCTTCCATTCTTTCCATCTAAGCAAATGTCTCCTGAAAATATATGCCTTCTACTTGTGAGTAACCCTTACACACAAGCTTTACTTTATTTTGAACCACTTCTCCACTCTCATTCAACTTATTTTTGAATACCCACTTTTATCCAAATATGTATTTATCTGCCAATCTTAGGACCAATTCCCAAGTTTGATTCTTCTCAATCTACATAAGTTCTTCTTTCATAGCTTTCATCCAATGCTCATATTTACATGCCTCACTCATAGTCCTCGGTTCAATCTGAAAAAGCAAATGCAGATTTACCTCTATAGTAGTAGCTCTACTTCTTGTCATTACTCCTTTTGTCTTGTCTCCAATGTTCTGACTTTCTGAATGATTTTTCTACACATATCTAGGTGTGTTTGGGGACACCACCAGAGCTTCATCTTCTTCTTCATTCTATTTCTCTTGCTCATCCTTTTGTTCTTCCACAATTTCTTCAATCCTTATGCAAATAGGTTCATGAAATACATATCCATCGACATCAATTAAATTCTTCATTGCTTCATCAACCCTGACATTTGTGCTTTCTACAATCTTCCTCAATATTTTATTTTAGTAGAATATCCAATAAAAATTCCTTCATCACTTCTTGTATCAAAATTTCCTAAATTTTCTTCATCTGGTCTGATATAACATTTTCTTCCAAATACCTTGAAATACTTAAGAGTAAGAATTATTCCACACCATATATCATAGGGAGTCTTTGTACTATTTTCTCTTGCTTGAACTCAATTGAATACATAAAAAATAGTGTGAATAGCTTCTCTCCATTAAAATTCCAGTAGACTAGCCTCTGTAATCATTGATCTAGCGACCTCTTGAATTGTTCTATTTTTTCTTTCAACAACTCCATTTTGTTATGGAGTTCTCAGAGTAGATAACTATCTTTTTATTCCATGAACTTCACAAAACATATTAAACTCATTGGAGGAAAATTCACCACCTCTATTAGGCCTTAATAATTTTATCCTTAAATTTACTTCATTCTTAACCATAGCTTTGAATGTCTTGAATCTATCTAATGCATCAGACTTCTCTCTAAGAAATGTAACCCATGTATATAAAGAATAATCATCAATCAAAAGGATAAATCACCTTTCACATTTTAGACTTCTCACTCTTGTACGACCATAGAGATCCGTATGAATTAAATCCAGTAGTCTAGTAGTAGATTGTTCCTTTGATCTGAAATGGTTTCTTTCTTGCTTTCCAAATTGACAATTCCTACAAATATCATTAACAAGCTTTGTAATCCTTGGTAAATCACTCATTACTTGTACTGCACTAATCCTCTCCTAATTATCAAAATTCATGTGAAACATTCTCCAATGCCACAACCAACTATCATTAACCTGAGTCATAAAGCATCGCCCATCGACAACCTTAAGTTAATAGATATTTCCTTCAAATTTCTTTCTAGCAGCAATCACTATTCCAAAATATTTCCTAATCTCACATCTTTCATCCTTAAACACAAGATTATATCCTTTACTACACATCTATCCAACACTCAAGATATTGTTCCTTAAACCCTTAACATAGAAGACATCATCAGTATTATCCTTTTCATCAAAACTTATTGAACCTATCCCATAAATCTTAGCACCAATATCATGTCCAAACATAACTAAGCCTCCATCATATTTTTTAAGTTGAAAAAACTTACTCTTATCACTAGTCATGTGATGTGAAAAACCACTATCAACAACCCAATAGTTCTTTTCCTTTTTAACATGTAGGGAAGAGATTACAGTACCTTCATTTTTCTCCTTCTTTGGAGGGCATTCCTTGACCTATTTTTTAGAATTAGTAGAAGTAGGTTCATCTTTTATAGCCAAGAACAAGCATTCATTATCATCAAGTTCTCCATAATCAGATTCCTCATCAGATATACTAGCATCCTCATTCATATAATACACTTTGTTGATATTCTTACCTTTCTTTTCTTTCTCATATCTTTGTTTATTCCTCTTAGCTCTTTCTAGAAACCTCGAAGCATAATGACCTATTCCTCCACAACTAAAGCATTAAAAGGGTAACTTACCTTCATACTTGTCAGAGCCTTTCCTCATCCTTATCATAAAGTTAGCTTCTACTTCATCAAGAATTTCTTCATCCAGATCTTTAGCTTTTATAACCTTAAAAGTAGTTTCTGATTTGGATCCACTTCTCAAATTCAACTTCCTCATCACATAAGATGTTGGAGTTCTCAATGACTGATCTTTAGTGTAGTTATTATAATATATATTTTCTTCAATAGCACATACCTTTTTGTTGTAAGCATTAGGGAGAGTTATAAGAATCTTCTTTACAATCCTAGATTCATCTATTGTAGCACCAAGTCCTCCCATTCCATCTACTACCTCATCCAATCTTTGTTCATAAGCTTTAACATTCTCATCATTAGACATATGTAGGAGCTCAATTTGTGTCTCCAAATTTTGCAACTTTTCTTCTTTGACCCTTTCATCACCTTCATGTGCTTTTCCCAAAGTATCCCAAAATTCTTTAGCATTATTTATATTTTGAGCTTTAATCAACTCAAAATGTACAGGGCTATACTTCAAAATGAACTTCGCCTTATTGTTCACTTCATGTGATTTGATCTCATCATTTGTACTCAGACCATTATTAGGAGTGTAGGGAGTCTTGTAAGCTTTCTGCACATCATATCCATAACATTCTAGATATTCTTCCATCAATATTTTACAGATAGCATAATTAGTTCCATTGAACTTCAAATACTCATAAATTTTTGAGCCATCCCAAACCTTCCTAAGCAGTTAAGCTCGTCTCCAAGGAACCAAGCTCTAATAAAAATTGTTCAACAAGAAAACTAAGAGGGGGTGAATCAGTTGTAGCAAATTAAACCTTTAAAAAATTCATCAAAACTTAGATCAATCACAAATTCTTAACTATGCTAAAATGATTAAACATTAAGCACAAGTGTAAAAACTAAAAACCTTCACACAAACACAATAACTCTAGATTTACGTGGAAAACCTAATAAGGTAAAAAACACAATGAGGATTAACTCACACTATAATGAATATCAAAATCAATTACAAAGGGTGACTGCCAAAGAAAAGGATCACTGCCAAAACAAGGACTCACCATTGGATCAAAACTCACTATTGAATAGGGTTAACCACCAAGAAGGCTCACTACCATAGAGATATAAAGAAGATAGAAGATATATGCTACAGAGAGAAAAAAATCTCAATGCAACAAATATTACCACCATAATTTACTCAACCACTTGTAAACAAGCATGAAAGATAGAGTACACCTTCAGCTCACTACATTTGAAAAATCAACAATCAGATTTTGCACTAATCTGCCACACTCACACCACATACACACTAATTCACATCCACTTTGCATCTATTTTCTCTATTTCTTTGTAATTATCTCTTTGTACATCTTTCACCACTAACTCATCTTGTATTTATACCATCTTCAACTTTGAAACATATCCAAATTTGGCCATCCATTATTAAATTCAAATTAGGTTGGTGCCAAAAAATTCTAGGGTGGAATTAGAATGAGGGTGACCCAAACACATACTTGATGAGAACCCAAATATGTCCCAACATGCTTCATCAACTTCAAAAGTAGTGTTCAACACAAGGTCGGCCAACCCAGTGTAAAATAAATAGAACAATTAAGCACATGCAACCCTTGACATGATCAAGTCCTTCCAAGAACCAAAATTATCTTTAGCACGATCATAAAAAATTAACTCTAGAACTACAAGTCATAAGACTTTACCAAAAATAAATCCGGACCAACAACATTTCTCCAAGACCTTAACGAGAAACACAAAAAAAATGCAATTCTCAACTATTTAACATAACACACACCACACAATGAATCAAAGGCCAAAAATATAGATATAGTAGCTTTCAATAGCCATAATCAACATATATGAATAGCACAAACATAGGAGAAAATCTCAGAGAAAAACCTAGAGCAACCAATAAACACCTGCAACCTTTCTTCATTACAATTTTCTCAATATTCTTGACATATACAACCAATAACCTGCATCCATGAAATCAATGACAACAACAACTAGTTGACATCAATGACAACACCTTCATTCTTGCAATAGTAGGTATATATATAGGAATGTCACATAGAGAGAGATACATCAAACAAAAAAACACAGGGAGATCACATTATGCACATGCAATCACACATAACATGAAAAAGAAAATAAAAGAAAGAATAGTAAGGCACATACAAGTCAACCTATAGGAGGTCGTCCACATCCCAATCTTGTTCAACATATACAGAAGGTGGAAAACTAGCCAAAGGGACAATAGCAAGTGCAATACTAGGACAAGGCTATCTAATTCTTGTCTCCACTATGTGCAAGATAAGAATGAGCTAAGGTAGGTGATGAGAATCAGCTCCTTGCATTTTGGAATGATTTTATATGAATGTAAACCATGTAATAATGAGAATATTATGATCCTACAACTATTACATGGCAAGGAGCAAAAGGATATGCTTTAAGGTATGATTTCTATGATATCAAACTTTATAATTATTTTAAAGCACAACACTCATGAGTACTATTTCCAAAAATCCTTTGACATCAACAATGTGATGTGTTTATGTTCTTACGATTCAAAAATTAGTTTTCTCCCATGGGTGGTAATGTAATAATTTCTTGGCTTACAAGTATGTGTAAATTTCTTTTAGTTGTGGACAACGAACAAGGGAATTGTAGTTTCTTTAATTTGTAAGGCCTTCATTGCTTGATAGATTCCTCAATTTCTTGAGTTAGATATTGAGTAGGACCTAAGATGATTGTATCATCCTTATCATTGTTACAAAGCATTGGTAATTCTTTAGGAAGGAGGAAACTTATGTCGAGAGGAGGATTTTGATATCCTAACTATTTGGTATCTGCAAAGAAAATTTTCCTTTAATCTTTTCTTTGGTTTTCAGCCCTTACTCTTTTCCATTTCAAGATGAATTTGTACCCAAAGGAAGAAGGCTACTCCTGCATAAGGAAGTGAAATGCACCACATGGTGGTTATGCTACTTTATTTACATATCATTTTCATTTTAGGAAAGAACCGAGGTACATTTCATCTTGGTAGGGATTTTCTTAAAAACTACTCTCACAAATTTGAGATCGCCCGCTCACTTGACACATCATCTATAAGCATCAGGTAGTTTGTATTTTTGTGGGGTAATATCTTCGGGCAGAGTTTTTTCAAGGACATGGTGGGGGTCTTACTTTCAGGGTGGAACCTTTGAGTCGACATCATCAACCTCTATGGTTGATCGATCATATTTTTTTCCAAGTTGTGTTAAAATCCGATTGCTTTTTGACAACTATCTTTGCTAAAATATCTAGAGCCATTAATGAAGTAGTTGGGAATTAATAAGTGAAAATTTTCGTGATCTGATCAAGAGCTAAGATTGGATTATGAGCTATCAGGATTAGGCTTCTAGTAGTTTCTATTTCTATGACATTTTGTGGCAGTGTTCTCTTCTTCTGGATATAAATAGGGGTTGTAAGCATAAGTTAAATAGTTATAAAAATTGCTTCAAAAATATTTTTGAAGGATAGATATCTAGTAAGGAGTTTATAATTTCTCAGAAGTAGAAGGATTTTTATAGAATGAACTGTCAATTTTTTAGTTCCTAAGTGCAACTCTAGCTCTTCTAGGGTTTTTACCTAAAAGGAGAGAAGTAGGAACTAAAAATGTGGGAGGTTCATTCAATTAATGTTATGTGTGATGTTGTTATGCCTAAATGAAGTAATATAAATGCAATTAAATGATATAATGAATGAAAACAAATGTAAAATTCCAATTTAAGCTATGTTTGAAAATACATTGTGATATGTAGAAAATGAAGAAAGTGGAAGAAATATGCAAAACAGAAAGAGAAGGGATGAAATTGAGTGCACCTAGATGAATTGTGATGATTCTAGAGTCTTCTAGATGTTGATGAAAATTATTTATTTTTTATAGTTGGACTCATTCGCCCAGGGTGGTGAATTAGTCCTCCTCCTGGTGAAAAAGTGCCAAAAGTTGGTTTCTAACAATTGGGATCCAGAATCTGACAAAACTCAGATTTTTAGTCCTAAGGTGGGAGTCATTCACCACTAATGAAGCAGTCCACTCCCAAAATTATGGAAAATTAGAAGACAACTCTGAAACACCAAATCTAGAAATGTTTGCTCGTCGGGCTACCGAAGTCAATTCTGTAGGAAACAGACAACAAACACTCTTCAAGCATAAAATATACTTAAATTGACTTGAAACACCTAGTTGACTTGGAAATCAATCTTCAACACCAAATAACTAGTCAAATCTGCAAACAAATGGCTACAAACCAACATGCAATAAGGGAAAAAATATTAGGGTTAGTGAATAGGGGTTTTCCTCAGTCAAACCCCACCTTTAGTAATTAAACCCTTGAAAGGATAATGAAATGAAAGAGAATGATGAATATATAACATGAAAATGTAAATACTCACAAAGCCCTTCATAATGCAAGTCTAAAGTAAAGTCAATGGATTCTTCAAAGTGCTTGAATGTTGCTTGCAAATATGTTTTAATATGCTTGAATGCTTGTATGAAGTTACTTGAATGAATGAGATTGTAGGAGATGTAAAATGCAATGAAAAATGCCTATTTATACAATCTTATGTCATAGTTTATCGTTCATACCTCACAGGCTGACATCAAGTGATTTTTAATAAAATCCCAAAAATAAATTTAGAATATTTTG
Organism: Sequoia sempervirens; assembly: GCA_007258455.2. Taxonomy (NCBI): domain Eukaryota; kingdom Viridiplantae; phylum Streptophyta; class Pinopsida; order Cupressales; family Cupressaceae; genus Sequoia; species Sequoia sempervirens. The sequence goes on along the minus strand of VDFB02373264.1, from coordinate 41,778 downwards.
AATTTGGGGCCAAGGGGGACTCATTCACCACCCATGGCTAATGGGTCCCACCTAGGACCTAAAACAAGTGTCAGGAATTAAGTTTCATTTAGTGTTGTTTGTTGGGATAGTATCAAAAAATACACTTAATTAAAGCATATGAGGGAATAAAGGGGTCAATTAAGTCATAAGAAGAGAAATAGTGAAGTTGTTCCTAGGAAAGTGTGAAATCTTATTACAAGTCTTTACAACACTTCAAATAGGACTTGATGATGTGTCAAAAGATGATTTTTAGGTGAATTGTAATGAATAGAGTCTAGAAGAATGTAGAAATTTTTTACAACACTTCACCGCACCTTCACAAGACATCATTATTTGAATTTTAGTACCTAAATATGCATGTTCAAGCCATGTTGCAACATAAAATCAAAGAAAAAAATATCAAATACTAGGAAACAAGACATAAAAGGCCATGAAAATGACAAGAGACCATTTTTCTATGACATATTTAGCCCCCACTTTAGTGAGAGAATTAACCTATTTTGAAACTCACACTAAAGTAGCCATGAACATTAAGAATAGGGTTCAAATGCACTTATGTTAACAAGATGGAATACAACAATCAAGAGATATGATCAAGCCCCCAAGATGAAGATCTCGTGGAAAAATAAACATAAGAACAAAGGAACACACAAGTGTTGAAATGAATTGAATGAAGCTTTAATCACTAATCCAACTAGTTGTGGATAAGATCTAGGCTAAAAGAGAATGTGTACTCACTCTAGGGCGTGAGAAAACCCAAATGTACTCAATCTAGGGCCATAAAACTAGTTGTTTGTGGGGTGAGAAGGCCCATAAAGGTAAGATACATATGCTAGTTGGTACGCACTCACAAACAACACAAAAGTGGCTAGGGGAAAATTAATGCCACTAGGTGGGCTTCCCATACAACCATGCTAAAGGTATGCCCATTGATAAATTTAACAAGGCACCACAAAGCCAAATGCTAATGAACAAAGGTACCACAAATGTGAAAGTTGTGTTATGCAAGGTGGAAAATGAAAAAAATAAAACATGTTCAAAGGAGTCTTGTTCAGTTCATGCAAGGTCAGTCACTTAGGGAACATTGTGTCTAATGTCTCCAAAAGAGGACCAATCAAAGAATAGTATATTCACAACTTAGGAGATGCAATGCGTCGCATCAAACTACCAAGAGGAATGCAATATGCTAAGATAGATCACAATTATGAAGGACATCACACCCAATGTTATCCACAAAGTAATGAACGCATCACACAAACTACAAGGCTACACTAGGAACCAAGAATGCAAATGAATTATGGTAATGTATTCCCCCCACTTTAAAGGAGTTGCTACACATCATTCTGTGAGCAATTAATTGAAAGTAGAAAAAAAAAGAAAATACAAAAGGAAAACAAGACATGAGAGACAATCTTGGAAAGCCCTATGCAAAGTGATATGTTTTGAAGTTAGGTTGTGTCATGTCAAGGAAAATGAAAAATTTCCCCCTAGAAAAGAAAGAACACTAAAGACATAAGGGGTGTATGGATTTGGGGTTAGTATGTTCGTTACTGCAATGTTTTTATGAAAGAGATCAAAACTGTCATCATCCCCCAAATACACATAGAGCTAGAAGAATGACACAAAGAAAGAAAAAATAAAGGAAAAATAAAGTCTGTTTTGATTCAACATGGAAGATACATTTTGGCCTCAATGCTTTGCATTGTCCCCAAAAGGAAAACACAAGAGAAAAGAAAATGAAAGTGAAAAATATTTTGAGTCAACATGAAGGAGACATTTCGGTCTCAATGCTTTGCATCATCTCCAAAAGGAAAACACAAAAAAAAAAGGAGAAAGAAGACAAGGAATTGGAAGAATAGAGGTACAAATAGAAGAAGTATACAAAGAGAGGGAACATCAAACACACATCACGAGGGAACAAAAGATGCACATAAAAGAAAAAGAAACAAGTAATGCAAGTGTAATTCAGCCATTAACTAAGTTATTGGTTTCTCAATCTTAAAAGGTAAGCAGAAAATGAATAATATAGTTAAGAGACAAAAGCAAGTGCATTACAAGGATAAAGGCTAACAACTACTTGTATCACATAGAAAGGGGAAAACAAGTATGAGCCAAAGGTAATGATGAACATGATCATGTGATAGTGAGAATGAAAAATCCTTCAACTATATAATGATAAGGCAAATTTATTTTAGGGGATAATAGGAAAGAAGTCAGTATCAGTGAAGTGATACTTATCTAGTATCTCATTCAATGTTCGACATGCTTTCATTCAATGTCCAAGAATATGATGATATTTGCAATATGGTATGTCATAATTGTTAGGATGAATAACCAACCTATTTGAAGGTGGTAAGAGTATAAGACCTTTGTTTAAAAGTAGTTGAAGTCTCCTTTCACATTTAGGTGGAGGATGTGTAGGAAACTTTAGCTTCTTCAATTTGTATGGTCATTTCCATTTACTAGGTTCTCCTTTTTCATGAATAGCAGGAAGAGGACCCCTAGGGATCCTAACATCCTGAGCATTAGAGGGAGAGAATGGTTGTTCACATGTAAAGAGAATGTTAAAGTTAGGAGGAGGATTCAAGATCATTGTACTAGCATCCCAAAGTCTCCTTAGTTGAAGAGGATGTATATCAGGATAAGAAGGATCTTGATATCCTAGTCCTATTGTGTTTTCTTTAGTTGGGTTTTATTCCATAAACTAATGGATGTCATGTTCATGTTTCGTGTCACAACCTTGTTTACTCAAGATAGTGAAACCATTGCTATATGTTGTTTCAAGGTTTATGGAAGTGCTTGTGACTTTATGATCATGAAAGGGGTTTGAATGTGTTGGGTTATAGGAACTAGATCCTCTTGAGGGAGGAACCATAGGTCCATCATTAATTTTAGGATGTAAATATGCAAAGTGATCAGTAGGTGCAACAAATGGAAGATCTTGTGACTTCATGGAGGGATAAAAGGCTGCATTGGTTTTTAAGTTATCAAAGAAGTCTTTGTAGAACTAGTTCATGATAACATCATCTTCTCCAATGATGTCTACATCACGATGAGGACAATCACGAGGAGTTGAAAAAGCGTGAGGTACCTCAACATCATTAGGGTCACAGCCAAAGGTACAGTTGGACATGTCTACCAATGATTTTAATGAATTCAAAAACTTATTGAAATAAAATTCCATGATGTAAATAAACTAATATGCAATAAATGAGTATTAAAAAAGAGTCAGAAAATGAAAAGAAAATGTAGGAACAGTGAACTAAAATGCAGAAAAATACAAAAAAGATGTGTGAAATGTTGTCTAAAAAGTGCAGAGGGACTGATTCACCCAGGGTGGCGAATGAGTCCCAAGATGCAATTTTTTTGTATTTTTCAGAATTTTTAAGATAATTTAAATGTTCTATAGAATGAAAACACAGATGCAGAGTGCATATTTTTGGATTTTTCAATGAGATGTAATGCAAAAATAAAATCTAAATGATATTTTCACTAATGCAATATGAAAGTCCTAGAATGCAATAACAAAACAATGATCTAATTGAATGTTGGTGCAAATTTAAACTAAGATGCAATATGAAAATGAAATAAAAAATATAAAGTGTTCAAAAGTTGGGTTCACCTAAATAAACCATCGATTTTTTGGTTCCTAAGTGCAACTCTAGCTCTTCTAGGGTTTTTCACCTAAAAGGAGAGAAGTAGGAACCAAAAATGCAGGAGGTTCATTCAATTAATGTTATGTGTGATGTTGTTATGCTTAAATGGAGTAAAATAAATGCAATTAACTGATCTAAATGAATGAAAATGAATGCATATGTGCAATTTAAGCTATGTTTGAAAACACATTGTGATATGCAAAAAATGAAGAAAATGGAAGAAATATGCATAACAGAAAGAGAAGGGATGAAACTAAGTGCACTTGGATGAATTGTGATGATTCTAGAGTGTTTTGTATGTTGATGAAAATGATTTATTTTCACAATGGGACTCATTCGCCCAAGGTGGTGAATTAGTCCTCCTCATAGTGAAAAAGTGTTGGAAGTTGGTTTCTGACAGTCGGGATCCAGAATCTAACAAAACTCAAATTTTTAGTCCTAAGGTGGAACTCATTCACCACTAATGGTGAATCATAACACTCCCAAAATTTTGGAAAATCAAAAGACTACTCTGTAACACCAGATCTGGAAATGTTTGCTTGTCGGGTTGCCAAAGTCAATTCTATAGCAAACAGACAAAAAACACTCTTCAAGCATAAAATATACTTAAGTTGACTTGAAACACCTAGTTGACTTGGAAATAAATCTTCAACAACAAATAACCTATGAAATATACAAACAAAGGGCTACAAACCAACATGCAATAGGGGAAAAATGATTAGGGTTAGTGAATAGGGGTTTGCCTTGGTCAAACCCCACTTTTAGTAATTAAACCCTTGAAAAGATAATGAAATGAAAGAGAATGATGAATACATAACATGAAATTTTAAATACTCACCAAGCCCTTGATAATGCAAGTCTAAAGTAAATTCAATGGATGCTTCAAAGTGCTTGAATGTTGCTTGAAAATATGTTGTAATTTGCCTGAATGAATGAGATTGTAGGAGATGTAAAATGAGATGAAAATGCCTATTTATAGAATCTTGTGTCATAGTTTACCGTTCATACCTCATCACAGGCCGACATCAAGTGACTTTTAATAAAATCTTGATTCAAAAAGATTTAAAATATTTTGAATTTGGGGCCAAGGGGGACTCATTCGCCACCCATGGTGAATGGGTCCCACCTAGGACCTAAAAACAAGTGTCGAGAATTAAGTTTCATTTAATGTTGTTTGTCACCTGGATAGTATCCAAGAATACACTTAATTAAAGCATATGAGGGCATAAAGGGGTCAATTAAGTCATAAGAAGAGATAAATAGTGAAGTTGTGCCTAGGAAAGTGTGAAATCTTATTACAAGTCTTTACAACACTTCAAAATAGGACTTGATGATGTGTCAAAAGATATTTTTAGGTTAATTGTAATGAATAGAGCCTAGAAGAATGTACAATTTTTTTACAACAATTCACAACACCTTCACAAGACATCATTATTTGAATTTTAGTAGCTAAATATGCATGTTCAAGCCATGTTGCAACATAAAATCAGAGCAAAACATATCAAATACCATGAAACAAGACCTAAAAGGCCATGAAAATGACAAGGGACCATTTTTCTATGCCACACAGAATACTACTATTCTCTTTGGCATGTTATATTTAATTCAAGCTATTATCGGATTGGTATCTGAATTTTGTTTTTTAGTTTATATATTATAGAAGTTCAATCTATTTGGGATAAATCTTTCAAATTGTGCATGCTATGGCCTTTGTCAAATTTCTTTTTTATATTGCATTCATGTTAAAAAAATTGTGTTAAGTTTTCCTTGGTAGTTTGGATAACTAATTTATATGATGTTAAGCTTCTATGTTGAATTCTAACTTTCAAAAATTGGATTATTTCTATTGAACTTTTCCATTTTTTGTATAGTTTACCATTTTCCATATTATGTTGTGAAGGAAGAAGGGTTCTGTAAGTTTTTGGATATTTCTGTTAATCTTTAGGGTATGTGTAGGATCATGATGGGCCAAAAAGTGGCAATATGATGGGTATGTAGATGACGACTTTTTTTAAACCCAAAATTGATGAACCGAAAAGGGTTTTTAAAGGAGATTCTCAACTTTCCACCAATATAAATTATGTTTTACTTTGAATTTAATAAGTAATTATTATTCATTTTCTATTTGAATTACGACTAAAGTCCTAATTGATAGGCTAATTGAAAAACATCTATAGCTTTCAAACGATATCACATTTTTGAATCCAAAACATGCATCACATTTTATGCTTCACATACTATAGGATTAAAGAAAGGAAATTTGAATTTGATGAATTTTTGACCAAGTTTAGATGGTCGACATTAAGTTTTTATATTTTTAAAAAGTTGTAATAAAAATTCATAATTAACTATTTACTTGGAAAAAATTACAAAAAATATGTAGCATATTGGGACATGAGTCCTTTACTTATATCTAAAATATTATTTAAAAATATTATCATTTTATGCAATTAGGGTGGTTAGATAGACACCTTTATTTTTTCCTTTAATTTAAGTACTACTACATTGAAATTTCAAATTTTCACCAAATAGATTTTTTTTTAAACAAACCTAGTAGTTTAGAAACTATATTCAATTTGCTAAAGATTCTATTCTTACATATTTTTGAAATAATATAGATAACTTATTGAAATTTTTATGTCAAGTTTTCTAACTCTGATTTTTATAAATTTTTTGCCACTTAAGGGCCTATTTTTTCCATGATGATCCTACACATACCCTTTAGAGTTTTCTTATGTTTGAATAGAACTTAATGGGTGCTTCCAATGGGGAGATTTGAAAGACTACATTGTGCTTTCTCTAGCCTATGCTGTTTGTTCTCTTCCCAACAATAAAGAATTTGTTGTATTTTGTGTCTATCATATCAATTATAAGGAATAGCTAAGGTTTGAAATGTTGTAATTAATCTTTTTTGTATCACCATTTTTTATGTTTTATTCACATTTCTTTCTACCTTTTCCCCAAAACACAAAGAAGAGTTGAATTTCTATAAAAAGATCAGAGGTCATTCAGTGAGGCACAAATTGGTCCCCCACTTGTTGAATTTCCCATAAGGTTGTCGAAGAAGCATAAGCTTTGATGATCCACAACTCTTTTTCTGGCACACCCTGTGGGACCCAAAGTTTTTTGAATGTTTGATTAGATGTCATAAATATTTCTTAAATTAGACAAATAAAAGAGACTAGAAATTTCATGTCCAGAATCCAAACAAGAGTGACTTCAATAGGCCATTTCTAGTACTCCTAGTTACCTTCTTCAGTATCAAGGAGAAGAAGACTTACAAGCTTTGTTTCACCCATAAAAAGAAATAGGGTAAGAAGTGTTTTCCCACAATCTAGAGCTTTATCTCCTCCACCAAAAGGTCAAACTTTCCAAATCAGAATACCCATATACCCTATCCATAAGAATCTATTTACCATGGCTCATATAGGTTTCCTTGTTCCTAGAAATTTTGTAACTTGGGATAGGAGTAGTTTGCTACAACCATCTATGCCCTTGGATGTATGGCCTGTCATACCATCCAATGCTCTCAAGGCCATCCCAAAGTTTTCTGGGGAGGATTTCAAGACCCCCTTTGAATATCTCCAAGATATAGTAGAGGTATGAAGAGTGCATAACATCATGGAAGAGAATGTTTCTCTTAGGTTTCTAGCAACATCTTTCAAAGGAAAATCCTAGGACTAGTATAGTTCTTTGGCTTCTAGTTCTATCCACTCTTGAGACCAACTCAAAGAGAAGTTGTTTGAGTGCTTCTGAAAAAAGGGAGATCGCTCCTCTCTGCTACAATTAATCACCATCAAAAGGTCCTTGCAAGAGGCCACGAGTGACTTCAACACCAAGTTTCACAAAACCTGGCAAAGGATTCCTATGACTGTCAGGCCTCTGACTACCATGAATTCATGTTCTATCTAAAGCATTTCAATTTAGATATCGTAGTCATGGTGCAGTCTATGGGATGAGATATTCTTCCTGATGCATACGATTTGGCTATGCACATAGAAAATAGTCTAATTAACATTGGGAAGCTTCCACCATGTCCAAAGAAGAAACTCTAAGTGTGTCTTCTCCATAAGCAACCACGTCCACTATACCACCATCCATGTATGTATACTCTGGTGTGTAACCAAGCACATTGGGCTCCTCTTCATTATCAACAGATCTCAATGATATGAAGAATCTCATGTGATCCTTTGTGAATGAGCTAGTCCTCATCCAATGACAAGAAGTAGCACCTTTGAAGCCTCCCATACAGACCTATCAAGGAGGAAGGCCATCTTATCAACATAACACATATCAAGGAGCCTCGAAAGGAGGAATTCAAAAATTGATGCCTACAAACAAGAGGGTCCTAATTACCATGCCACTTCATATTGTTAAGAATAGTACAAGAAAAGATTTAGTCCAAGGCCAGAACAACTTGGTGGAGAATGAGAATGCATGGTGCTTCCCATGTAATGATAGTCATATGCCCCAAAAATTTTTGAGGGGAATCTTCAACAAAAGATAATGGAGCAAAGGAACCAGGGCCTATTCTCAAACACATAAGAGTATCAGTCTCCCAAAATGGAGAATGTCTTCCTTAGAGCTCAAACACAAGGAATGTCCTTAGAATAAGAGCTGGAAATTGCACCAGATGAAGAACTTTTCTCTTGGATGGAGGAATAAGATGCAATATTTGCAAATGATGCTATGATGACTAATGCCCCACAAGTATAGTTAAACTACAACACAAGGTCCAAAAGAAGGCTCACTGGAGAATACATTAAACAATCTCCATAACCATGATAACCACAACCACAAGAAAAGCATTTCATGTAGGCCCAACCCATTCAACAGTTGTAAGCTCCATCATGGATAGAGAAGGATATAGACAAAGCACTGAGCCCACCCACATCAAATTAACCTCTCCCAAAGATGAAAGAGATACCACCATTCAAACCCAGGGTCCTATCAATCAGAACGCTTAACATGGTTGAACAGTTGAAGAAGGTGTCCACAAATGTATCTATGTGGGACGTTATATCAATTTTGGAACAAAAGATGTTGCTCCAAGAAGCATTAAAGAAAGAAGAAAAAATATTGTAGATGGACACAACTCCACCATGCAATCAAGTTAGAGACAAAGAACTTGCAATCTTTGAGTCACAGTGTACTTGAACGTCATAGGCAATGCAAATGTGAAAGAGGTAAGCAAGGCAAAGCCCACACCTTTATTTTTAACACTTATTGTGGGAGATAAGGTTTTACACAACAACATGATTGATTCAGGAGCTAGTACTATGGTCATGCCTAAACAAGTGGTTGATGCCTTGAAACTCAAGTATGAGCCTCTTGAGAAAGGGACCATGCAATTAGATGAGAAGAAGGTTATGACTGCCGATCATATCAAGGATATATCTTTAACCCTCTTTTTATGTCTAAGAAAAATGGTCACGTAAGAAATAGTTTTGATAAATACCCCCCAGTATTTAGGATGTTCCTTTCAAGAGACTTTACAATGAAGCATGACAGATATTTAGCACTCGATCAGTCTCATCTAATATTGCGGACCAAGCATGGGGAAAAGATAAAGATCTTATCTGAATCCTTACACTCAAAACATATAGTGGATAATGAGATCATATGCTTTGAATCAATGCATACCTCGTCGAAAAGGGAGACATATTGTGTAGAAATGTTAAAAGATGAGGACACGAGTGATCAAACCCTCAAAGAGGAGGTCCTCCTCAACCAGTTTATTGACTCCAACCTATTCAAGAAGTTCTATGCTATTGGATTGTGCACCTATGTGATCTTAAACAATGACCAAGTCCTACCAAAATTTGTGAAAGAACAGGAAAAACCTAGCGGACTAGGCAACAACTACCTATGGACGTTATATTTTGATGACACCAAATGCAAGGTCAATTCTAGAGCACATATCCAATTGGTATCCCTGATTAGATTAGAGACCCTCAAATCTTTTGGTTTCCATTTCCCATGCTTGAATAATGATGTTGAGTATGAGGCATTGGTCCATGTTTTATTTCTCATAGAACGTATGAGCATGAAGAGAGTACACATATTCAAATATTCATAGTTGGTTGTAAGATAGGTTTGTGGGTAGGTGGTTGCTAAAAATGAGAGGATGAAGTCCTATAGACATAGAGTATGGGGTCTGATCAAGAGTTTAGAAGCTATTAACATACAAGTTATCCTACAGTCCTAGAATTGTCATTGATTGGATGGCTTTTATTGGTGCATAATTTGAGCCATTTTTTGAGTCAATGATGAAACAAAATGTAGTGCAGATCATTATCTAACTATGAATTCCTGAAAATGATCATAACTGGTAGGTTTTTGAGGATGTCATTCAGATTTACTGATTTTTTATAGAAATCAAGAAAAGCTTTCGACCGTTCATAGTCTAAAGATAGAAGAGATATGGAAGGGAAAGTGATCCAATTGAAAGGAAATAAGCTCCTCTAAGGTTTGATTTCCTTTGAAAATATTTTATATTACGAGGATGCAAGGAATAAAAAACAAAGATTCACTACTGATGCAAAAGACTATGAAGATCTTGATGTTAGAAATGGTAGAAAGTTAAAAGTTGAAAGAGATGTCCCACAGAAGGCTAAAGAGAGATTGAAGGGGCTATGTTCTAGATACAATAGGGTCATAGTTCAGACCTATGATTATCTCAGAGGATATGCTCCAAGCATAATTCAACATATTATTAACTTGGCCTAAGGCTCAAAACCCATCTGATAGAAACAAAGGAAAGTTAATCCAAAAGTTTAAGCATTGATAGCACAAGATCTCACCAAATTAATTGAGTCAAGGATCATATACCTAATCAAACATTCCACCTGGGTATCAAATCTTGTACCAGTGTAGAAAAAGAATGGTTATAGTTGGCTTTTTGAGGATTTTAGGGATTTGAAAAAAGCTTCACTAAAAGATCACTACCCTTTCCCCTCAATGGAGTAGAATTTGAAGACCATGGCTAGAACAAAGGTGTTCTCATTGCTCGATGGTTTTTTGGGTTATAACCAGGTCTATGTAAAGGAAGAAGACCAACATAAAACAACATTCGCCACCAAGTGGGGAACATTCACATACTCAAAAAATCCCTTCGGGCTCTCCAATGTTGGTGTGACCTTTTAGTGAGCAATGGATATCACCTTTGAGGGGTTTATTAATCAAATTATCTTAATATGTGTGGATGACTTGACAATTTTTTCAAAATCAAAGGATGATTATTTTGATCATCTAGAAAAAGTCCTCCAGAAATGCCAATAGTTCAAGATTTCCTTAAATCCCAAGAAATGTGTTTTCGGAGTGCCCCAAGGAAAGATACTTGGTTTTGTGGTATCAAAGGAAGGAATAGATATAGACCCTGAAAGGGTGAAGGCTATAATAGAGCTACCACTACTAGTCAACTAGAAGGGGCTACAGTCTTTTTTGGGAAAGATTAATTTCGTCAACCAGTTCATTTTAGACTTTGCAAGCATCGCAAGACCTATCATGTTGATGTTAAAGAAGAATCTAGTGTTCAAATGGAATGCCAAAGGCAAGACAACTTTTGAGAAAATAAAGGTAGCCATTTGTATGACCCTACTGTTAGATAACTCAGACTCTCTAAGGATTTCCTATTCTATGTCTATAGCAGCCAACATAGCATAGCTTCAGTGCTCACTCAAAAAGATGAAAACAATAGCAAAGAGCATCCCATCACATTGCACTCTAGGACTCTAAAAGGATATGAAACCAAGTATAATTTTGTTGAAAAATAGGTCTTTTCTATTGTTAAAAGCCTCAAGAAAGTCTAACACTTGGTATTAGCCAACAAAATCACCATCCTTGTCACCCATGCTAGTGTTCAGGAGTATATCACTGAAGGTGAATTAACTGGAAAAGAGGGGCAACTGGATCACCAAGATCCTATAATATGATGTAGACATTCAATTGACTAGGATAGTTCGAGGAAGAGTTCTTTGTGAATACCTTGTGTAGGAATTAAGCTCTCTGGTGGAGGAAGAGGCCAATCAGGCCTATACAAACTAGTTCAATTATGATGAGTCGACGTGGGTGGTGGATCAAACATGATATATGAAAAATGGGTAGTACCTAACCAACATCCTACCTCAAAAGACACCACTATTGATTGTAAGGCACTAGGTATGTACTAATTAAGGGGATTTTGTTTAAAAGAAATTATGATGGAGTCCTGTTCCATTTCTTAGATAACCCATAGGTGGAAAGAGTCTTAAATGAATTCCAAAATAGTCCTAAGAGTGTAAATTTCTCTGAGCAAACTACTTTGAAGATAATGTTGGTAGGATATTACTGGCCTTCCATGTTTTTTGAGGTACACCACATGGTGTGAAAATGCACCCAATGTTAATATTTCATTGGAAAGAAGAAGAAATTCACCATGCCACTGAGTCAGATTGTGATTGAGGAACTCTTTGCACAATGGGGCTTGGATTTTGTTAGGAGGATAAATTATATCTCCAGTTCTATCCATAAATGGATACTTATAACAATTGATTATTTCATGATATGGACAGAGGTTGTTGTTCTAAAAAATTCTATAGAAACTGAAATTGTCAATTTTTTTAAGGAGCTAGTGGCAAGGTTTGGTTTGCTGAAAACTATCATATCCAATAACACACGAGATTTTGTGGGATTTGGGATGTCAAAATTCACTCTCAAGCATCGGGTCTACCTTAAAAATTCATCAAATTATTAGTTGCAAGGAAATGGGTTAGAAAATTAAAACAACAAGAACTTCATAAGGTTAATTAAGTGTATCAGGTCAGAGTTCCAAAAGGAATGGCACAAACACCACGAGCTTCTCTATGGGCTAACATAATTACACCCAAACAAATATTGAAGGCATCTCCTTATTAATTATTGTATGTAAAGGAGGTGGTTTTACCTGTTTCTATAGAAATTATGGCATTGCAACTATTAAAGGCCTTCAAAATAAAATAAAAGCAATGGAATGGAAGTGAGATTGGAAAAACTACTGGTTCTTGTGGAAAAAAGGGAAAGTGTGTATGATACCATGATTGGGCACTAGCAGATAGTAAAATGAAGGTTTGATAAATAGGCCTCCAACCCAAATTTTTGAGAGGGAATCTTAGTGTTAAAGTATGACAAGTGCACTACGAAACCAAGACAACATGCAAAGTTTGAAGCACTATGGAAGGGTCCCTTTTGCATTCATGCATGCAAAGATAAGAATGATTATGAGCTAGAAGACATGGATGGAAACATTCTACATATACCATTAAATGGTATTTATCTAAAATTGTTCCATTAAAACACACAAGCTCTTTTAAAAAAAATCATATTTATGTACCATATATAATTTTTTTTTGTAAAATATGATATTTTGCGACTAATCTATAAGAATACCATAGGAATAAACAAAAGGGTATATATAATATTCATTGAAATATTTACACTATAATATGACCCTGAAGCTCTGAGAGAAGCTTGAACACTTCTCGTGCAAACCCAAAAAAGAGTTACACTATAAAAAGAAAAAAGGGGGAGGTGACATGCAAAAAGAAATAAATTTGAAGCCTCCATCTATCACTAGCAGTCAAAATGTTGCTTCATCAAGTTTTTCTTCAAAAGGGGATAAGGGGGTTAACACATGGCACACACATGCTTGGCATGACATGGACCTTAGTCCTCATTATGACTATATACTATAAATTCAAAGTGATTTTTCCAGCCAAGCCTAAGAATGTGTTCCTCTTACTCCATGTAATCTTTGTCGAGCATCCATTTGAATGCCACAATGATGAGGAAGTCATTCTTCTCTACTAGGCCCTTGATTCTGTCACTACTAACCTCAATGACAAAGGAATATTTTAGCCTTCATTGTAAGAGACAAACAAGGGTACCTAAGCCAAACATCATAGTAGTGAACAAGATAAGGCTAGTAGAATGGATGGTACAACAAGGAAATCTTACTAACTTAAGAGCTAATTCAAGTGAATCTTTGCTAGGGTGCCATAGCTATTTATAGAAAAGGTGCATCAACAAGCTTAATGAACCAAAAATCTATCTCCCATTGGATGGAAATGGAGAAAATATCAAAGAAATGGGAGAGCGAGAGATGAATCATATGGAAGATCTTGTACCAATCCTTGAGAAATAAATTTGGGCATTGGGAGTAAATGCTCATGTGTACCGATTTCCGCCATGTGTCCATTGTCATCATCAATGCTATCTTGCTTGTTTATAAGAAAAGACATTGATTAAAGTGGTAAGTTCTAAAAAATTAAATATTCTCATCTTTTCTGAGTACCTTGTATTGCTTAAAGCATGCTTCCCATGGCTAAAAGTACACTTCCCAACACATAGAGCTTATTTTTGAAAAAGGTGGCAAGAGGAATGTACTAATTACATTCTCATGGAAAAGTTGGAATTCCCTAGGGATAAAGATCCCTAATCCACATGTATCGCCTCTTTGGAAGCATTTAGCAAGCTAGTGGTAATGGTAGCGCCTTACTACATGTCCATGCAGGAAAATTAAATGCACCCAAAAAGAAATTTTTTGTTAAGTAATGAAAAAAAAATAGTCATTCCTCTAAAGAAGCTCTCTACAAATTTTTCAATGCAACAATGGCAAAAGCATCATCTTCTAGTTGACAAGCTAGATTTTCTTCTAATAGACTAGGCTACACCAACATTTTTGGGAGGGATTTGTTTGCTAATGCCCCAATGCTAAAAGAGTGACATCTTTCCCATACTAAAACTATACAAGCAAGCAACCTCGTGAAGAAAGAAGTGGTCTAGGATTTCATAGACAATATTTTTGACACAAAGTTGGTGGCGAACCCTAAAATCCTTAGGGAGGGGGCATTGCAAAGAATGGTCAAGTATGGGGGAACCAGAGGTTTTGTATTACGTCTCTAGAATTGTGGTTTTCCACAATTCATGTTTCCTGCTATATACCCACATCCAGAGCTTTTGGATGCATGTGGTAAGAGGATTGACAAGGAAATAGGGGTTATAATCCATGGTAAAATAAGGGTTACAATTAGTGCAACGACCATCCAAGACATGTTATGTATCCCTACAAACTAGCAGGCCAAAGGATTTGAGCATAAAATAATGGAAGAGTTCTAGAGGACTAGAACTAAACAATTGAATTTTTATGAGGATTAAATAGAGGAGAAGTTGGAAGGAATTTTACTCCTCTTCCCTCTATCATGTAGGAGGTTCAAATCAGATGTATAGACCATTTTCTCAATGCTAGCCTGTATCTACAACCATGACAATGATGAAGGGGTTTATGCTTTCTAGATGGGATTGGATTTCCTATTCAAAGGGAAAAAATTCAGAAATATTTCAATTTTTTTGAGTTAATGGCTGCAAAGATGCTAGAACAATTGAGAAATTATAGCATTGCTTTTAAGTTCAGGTATTCTTCTTTTATGGCACATTGATCTTGCATCAAAACTCCAAGTCTTTAGAAAGGAATTTTTTGCTATTTAATTTTGATGTAAAGGGGTCGTAGCAACCGATTTTGGTCTAGACCCATGTGCTTTCCAAGACATGGGATTATTACTAGGTTTTAGATTACTTCTTGAGGCCAATGCTTGTTGATTTGTCTCCATGCCCTTTGAGCTATTTTCCCCTGAAGTCTTACAATGGATGAAAAGATCATAGACCTTGGTGGATTGTTTTTTTGGAGTTGAGTTTACCTTTATCAAATTCCATGGTTTTATTGAAGGGCCTCTTAGGCTCCCTAAATTGGTAACAAAACAAGTTTTCACTTTGGAGGAATGTTGTCAAACAACTATTCCCCACAAATCCTATGCCATCAAAAGGAACAATACAACTCTTCACCTAATTCCCCTCACCATTGCTAATAGTCAAGTAACACTTGTGAAAATAAAGGAACAAGAAGTGCTTACTAACAAATTGGTCAACTTGGGCTTGATTCTCATTTGTGATGCATGGAGCTACAACCCAATAAGGAACCTATCGATTGTAAGGCATGAGAGGAGGGAATATTTTGAATAAAAAATGACCCTAATTGAGGAGAAGCTAGAGTTTTATAGGGACTTAGCCTTCATACCATTCAACTAGCCACTGTGGCTTGAATTTTATGTCAAGACAACAAAGTACAAATAGAGCATCCCAATAGGAAAATACCTCAACATACAACTGAAGTGCTTGGGATGGTCAAAAAGAAAGAAAGCATATTTCTGGAGGTACTTATAGGAAATTAAATTCCTCAATGCTATGTATGGAGATTTTCAACCACATGATGAGAAGTTCAACAAAATCTATGACAAGGATACTGACACAAATGATAGTATTCCTAAGTCTGATTAGGAGATTGAACCAAAAGAGCTTCCACTCTACACTTCCCAGCCTCAAGAGCCCAAAACAAGGAAAGGGAAAGGAAAGGGGTTGATACATAAGGGCTCATAGATCAGATCTTCCACTAGCACCCGAGGGAAAGGAAAAAGGACCCAACGGTCCCCAAAGCAGCCTTCTATAGTTACCAAAGCCCAAGTTTCAATGGGATTGACCGCAAAGGAGTTTGAATCCACTAGTTCCACCCATATGAAGAGGAGACAAGTCCAAGACCTAGGTGAACTAGGTGCATCAAGTAGAGGAGAGGGAGAGGTGGAGTTCACTTTGGCAACACATTTGGATTTAATGGCCGAGTTATGTTTTTCTCCTGCTCTTCTATCTACTTTTGCATCTTTAGTTGTTCCTCCACCTTCATCCACTAAAAATATTCCTCCATCTATGAATTATGATCTCCTCATTCTGAATGAACCCCCAACCATATTCAACAATGAACCCCATGAAGAAACCTCATGTGTCAAGCAAGAATCATCTGCATCAACTGTAATTGATTCTTTACTCACCCTATCAAGGGACCCCATTGAGAATACTGAAGCGTCCAAGTTTCCAACTTCACCAAACCCATCTTCTTCCAGGAAAATGTCTCTCTTTTTTCCCACTTCCTCTTTTACTCCAATGGGTATTTTCCCCTCTCAATCTACATATAACATCCCACCTTTTTCCATGATAATTCTCTACTTTTCCTCTCCACAATCTCATATAGGAAAGGCTTCTCCTTCCATCACCCTTTTTAGCCTCCCTCTAGGTGATTATATTGTTGCACAAAGTATTAATACCCCACATAATCTCTAAAGCCACTTGGATGCAATGAAGCAGGCCCGACAAGCTAGAAAATATAAACTGTAGATAAAATTCATGGTGAAACCAGCTACTCAAAAGATTGAGACATATTTTAATGAGGAGTAGAATTCCCTATTGATTGCTACCATGAAGCCTCTAGCATCCAAGCCAAAAGGATAAATTTAGTTAGAATATTATGACATGAGATCTATAGGAATTTATTTGAGTGAGACTCTCCCACATGAAAAATTAGTTCTAGCTAAAGCCACTTAGAAGGTGGTTTACATTGACTATGAGGAGTTGGACGAAAAATTGAAGAAGTGCAAGGCAGAGTTGGAAAATGTAAAAGACATGGTGGAAAAGATGCACGCAAAAATCAAGGCAAAGGATGTGGAAATAGCCTGCCTAAGGTAGTTATAGAATCAATAGGAGGAAGTGACTAAGTTGTTTGAAGAGGCCCAAAGTGAGTAGGATTGGCTTTATGTTGAGATAGAGAAATTGATGGTTGAGGTTGTTGTTGAACATGAGACAAATGCAAAATTTCAACACAAATAGAAGGAGATGGACAGAGATATGACTAGAGTAAACAGTGCATTTGATGCCCTACAAAAGGAGGTTCAAACATTGGATTGAAAAAAGGAGGATATGTAGAAAGAATTGGATAGCATTCGATCTCAAGCCTTCAATGATCTTCAAAAGACCCAGGTAGAAATAGAAAGGAAAATGAAAGAGAAGTAGGAGATCAAGTCTACTTTTCAGACTCATGAAGAAGAGATCGAGATGTTGAGCTTTGAGCTTATGAACACCCTCTAGGAGAAGAGCCAATTAGAGGAGAGCATAAAAGCAAGGGAGTTTGAATTCTATTAGGAGTTGGCTAGGGAACAAGGATTCAGGATTATCTCAGTACTGAAAAGACTAATATCCATGCACTGGGAGATAATCAAAGTTGTGGTTGTTTCCCTAAAACTACTCTTGTAGTTTCTGAGGGATGCTCAAATTAAATGAGAAGTTTGGCCTAATGGCTCACCAAATTCTACATATTTATGCTCCCTAAGCTTCAGAATCAAAGATCCTGATCTCCAAGTTATGTAAGGCCACCAAAGAAGCATTAGGAGACATCAAAATTCCTGAACAAAGAGCCACCTCAAGGAAAGAAAGAGAATTCATCAACTGCCACAAAGTCACATAAAAAAGCAAAGATTTTTAGGTAGTTTTGAATAGGAATGTCAATGAGATCAAGAATGAGTTCAATATTCTACTTGATTTTGGATTAACCACTCTTTTCTCACCAGATGGATGAGTGCTATCAATTGAGAAGATCACAGATTAGACTCAAAATCCAAACTTCCATAGTACTCCAAGGTCTAAGTCCATCACCCATTGTTGAGGAAATTGAGAGGAAAATCCTTCCCCTTTCTCAACTTCATTACCACATTAGACTGTTTCATCAAGGTGGGGAGGGGTTTCTTTTAAGGAATTCCTTGATTTAGATAAAGCATATGATATTTTACGCACCCTCATTTGACCTACTAATTTGGATTGCGAAGTCCAACACTCCACCTGCCTCAAACTCTAGGAATTACTAGAGCTCTAGGTTTAGAGTCACCAAAACTATCAAGCAATTTTTCCTTTAATATTTTATTTGGTTTTCATCCCTTACTCTTTTTCATTTTGACATGAATTTGCACCCAAAGGATGAAGGCTGCTCCTGCATAAAGGTGCGCAATGCACCATGTGGTGGCTATGTGGCTTTATTTACATATCATTTTTCATTTAGGAAAGAACTGGGGTATGTGTTAGCTTGGTGGGGATTTTCTTCAAATCTACTCTCACAAATTTGAGATTACTCACTCACTTGACATGTCATCTATAGACATCAAGCAATTTGTAATTTTTTGGAGTAATATCTTCAGGTTGAGATTTTTCGGGGACATGATGGGCATCTTATTTTTAGGGTCGAACATTTGAGTTGGTGTCATCAACCTCTATGGTTGATTGATCAAATTTTTTCCAAGCTATGTTAAAATTTGATTGTTTTCTGAAAACTATCTTCACTAAAATATATAAATCCATTAATGAGGAAGTTGGGACATAACGAGAGAAGATTTATGCGATTTGATCAAGAGCTAAGATCAAATTATGAGCTATCAGGATTAGGCATTTGGAAATTTCTATTTCTAGGATGTTTTAAGGCAGTGTCCTCTTCTTCTAGTTATAAATAGGGGTTGGTAGTATTCAACCTTTGTTTTTTAGTTCATATATTATACAAGTTCAATCTATTTGGGAGAAATCTTTGAAATTGTGCATGCTATGGCCTTTGTCAAATTTATTTTTTATATTTCATTCATGTTAAAAACATTGTGTTTAGTTTTCCTTGGTTGTTTTGATAACTAATTTTCATGTTGTTAAGCTTCTATGTTGAATGTTAGCTTTAAAAAATTGGATTATTTCTATTGAACTTTTCCATTTTTTGTAAAGAGTTTACCATTTTCCATATTATGTTGTGAAGGAAGAAGGGTTTGGTAAGTTTCTAGATATTTTTGTTAATCTTTATAGTTTCTTATGTCTGATTGGACCTTAATGGTTGCTTCCCACAAGGATATTTCTAAACTACATTGTGGTTTCTCTATCCTTTGTTGCTTGTTCTCTTCCCAACAATGAAGGTTTTGCGGCATTCTATGTCTATCATATCAATTATAAGGAATAGTTAAGGTTCAAAATGTTGTAAAAGCTTTGGTGCATCACCCTTTTTATGTTTTATTCACATTTATGTCTAATTTTTCTCCAAAACACAAAGAAGATTCATATTTCTATAAAAATCCTGGAGGTCATTCAGTGAGGCACAAATTGGTTCCCCACTCACTAAATTTCCCATAAGGTTGTCAAAAAAGCGTAAGCTTTGATGATCAACACTATCTTTAGTTGGTATCTACTCTAAGATTTGATGAATTTCATGCTCACTTGTTGTATCACATACTTATTTACAAGAATGTGAATCCTTTTCCGTATGTCACTTCTTAGTTGATTGATGTGGTGGTTACTTTGTTAACATAGGATGGTTGAATGTTTGCTTGATTAGAGATGCTAGGATCACCTATTGTAGGGAGCTTAGGCTTTGCTTATGTTTCAATTTTAGGATGTAAAAGACCAAACATCTCAAGTTGTGTATGTTGTTTCATAGAGGGATAAAAGTTTTGAACAAGACAACTTAGAGGGGGGTTGAATCAATTGTAGCAAACTTTAACCTTTAAAACTTTCACCAAAATATAAACCAATCACAAATTCTTTACTTTGCTAATATGATTAATCATTAAGAGAAAAAATAGAAACTTAAAAGCATCACACAAACACAATAACATCAAATTTATGTGGAAAACCCAATAAGGGAAAAACCATGATGAGGATTAGCTCATAATATAGAGAATATCAAAATTGATTACAAAGGCTCACTGTTAGAGAAGGCTTACTTACAAAATAGGACTCATTGTCTGGATCAAGACTCACTACCCAACAAGGGTTAACCACTTGGAGGGCTCACTGCCACAAAATTACAAAGAAGATCGAAGGGATTTGTTGCATAGAGAAACAACAATCTCAATGCAATAGATATTTCCACCATAATTCATTCAACAACTTGCAAAATGCATGAATGATAGAATACGCCTTTTTCTCAATGCTTCTGGAAACTCAACAATTAGATTTCACAACGATCTTCCAAACTCACATCAAATACACATTGATTCACATTTATCTCTCTATTTATTTGTACTTCATCTTCACCACTATCTCATCCTATATTTATACCTTCTTCAACTTTGAAACATATCCAAAGTTGGTCATACATCATTTGTATTTACAAATTTAAGTTAAGTCTATTCCAAAAAATTCGAGGGTGGAATTAGAATGAGGGTGACCCAAACACACGCTAAGAGAGGACCAAAATAAATTCCAACATGCTTCAACACACTTCCATAAGCTTCAAAAGTAGTGTTTAACACAAGGTTAGCCAAACCAATGTAAAACACATAATCAATTAAGCACACACAACCTTAACATGATCCAATCCTTCCAAATAACAAAATTAACTTCAACATGATCATATCAACTTAAATCTAGATCCACAAGTCATAATACTCAAACAAGAAGAAATATGCAGCAACTACATTTCTCCCATATCTCAACTAGATACACAAAAAACCACAATTCACAACTAGTGAACATAACTCACACTATACAATGAACCAGAAGCCCAAAATTTGGATATAGTAGATTCCAACAACCATGATCAACATATTTGAAACACACAAACATAGGAGAAAACCCCAAAGAAAAGCCAGAGTAACCACCAAACACCTACAACCTTTTTCCTTTATAATTTTCTCAATATCCTTGGTATATACAACCAATAACCTTCATCCATGACAACAACTAGTTGAAATCAATGAAAAAACCTTCATACTTGCTTCAACATCTTCATTCTTGTAACAATCACCCCCTTCATCATTGATGGCAACACATGATGTGAAACCATTAGAGACAACACAATAGCTCTGAACATGATTTTATTTTCTATTTCTCCCCCTTAGTAGATAATATTTTTCATATGATACTTCTCTCTCTCCACATTTTTTTTACATCTTTCTCTCCCCCTTTGAAATCAATGGGAAAGGAAAAATATATTACATTGATTTCCCCTTTTTCATAAAGAACATAATACTCTTTCAATGACAACACATGACACTACCTACTCCCCCTGAGTGGTAGCTACCAAAACATCAGTCTAGAAGAAAGATAGATCTATAGATCGACCAGACTGATGCATCTCCATATGCATCTAGTTCAAGAAAGGAGGGGAAATAACCCCTAACTTCTCTTAGAGATACTCAAAAGTATCTTTAGGAAGAGCCTTCATAAATATTTCAGCCACTTGATCCTTTGTAGGTACATACTCAAGCTTTATTTTATTCTCCACAACCTTCTCTCTCAAAAAGTGATACCTAATAGATATATTCTTTGTCCTTGAGTGCATCACTAGATTCTTTGAAATGTGAATTTTATTTGTATTATCATAGAAGATATAAATAGGATCATCATACAATACTCTGATTTCTTTCAATATTTGCTTCATTCACAAATCTTGTGTACAACAAGATGCAACACCAATATACTCAACTTCAATAGTAGATAAGGAAACTGAATCTTTCTTTTTACTCAACCAAGCCACCAATTTGTAACCTAAAAAGAATGCACCACCACTTGTACTTTTCCTATCATCTACACAACCAGCCCAATCTACATCTGTGTAAGCACTCAATGTAAAATTAGTATCCTTATGATACCACAAGCCATTATTCAAACTACCATTCAAATATTTGAATATTCTCTTAACAATAGCAACATGTTTTTCGTTAGGATCTTCTTGAAATCTAGCCACAAGACAAAATGCATGCATTATATCTAGTCTAGTAGCAGTTAAATACAACAAACCTCAAATCATAGATCTATATTTTCTCTTATTAGCCTTGGGTGAATCATCATATTTACTCAATTTGAAACAAGCCACCATAGGAGTGCATACTAGTTTGAAACCATCCATCCCAAACTTCTTCAACATTTCTCTTACATACTTTGATTGTGAAATAAAAATCCCTTTCTCTATTTTATTAATTTGCAGCCTAAGAAATAAATTCATCTCACCAAACATAGACATCTCAAATTCTTTTTACATTTCTTAAGCAAACATTTTTCACATAGTTTCATTTCCTCCAAAAATAACGTCATCAAGATATACAACCACTATCAAGATCTTGTCATTTTCTATTTTTTAATACAGATTACTATCTGTTGTACCTTTATTGAAACCTTGTTGAATTAAATATTTTTCTAACCTTGCATACCAAGCTCTAAGAGATTGATTCAACCCTATAAAGCATTCTTCAATCTACAAACCATATCCGGTTGTTCCAATAACTGAAATTATTTTGGTTTTTCCATGTAGACCTCTTCCTCTAACTCACCATTCAAGAATATAGACTTAACATCATCTAATATACCTTGAAATATTTATGATCAAAAAATGCTAAAAAACATTTTGATAGATTCCATTCTCACCACCAAAGCAAAAGTATCCTTAAAATATTTCCTTCTACTTGTGAGTAACCCTTACACACAAGCCTTGCTTTGTTTCTAATTAATTCTCCATTCTCATTTAACTTGTTTTTGAATACCCACTTTGATCCAATTATGTTTTTATCTATTGATCTAGGGACTAATCCCCAAGTTTTGTTCTTCTCAATCTACATAAGTTCTTTCATAGCTTCCATCCAATGCTCATCTTTACATTCTTCACTTACAGTATTTTGTTCAATCCCAAAAAGCAAACACAGATTTATCTCACCAACAATAGCAACTCTGCTTCTTGTCAATAATCCTTTCCTTTTATCCCCAATGATTTGATTTTTTTAATTATATTTCTACATATATTTAGGTGTCTTAGGGGGCACCACTAGAGCTTCTTCCTCTTCTTCATTCTACTTTTCCTATTCTTCCAAAACTTCTTCAATTCTTACACAATCAGGTTCATTAGATACATATCCATCAACTTTAATTGAAATTTTCATTGCTTCATCAACCTTGACATTTTTTCTTTCCACAATCTTTCTAAGTCTCTAATTAAAACATCTATAAGCTCTTCTTTTAGTACAAGGAAAATACCTTCATCACTTCTAGCATCAAACTTCCCAAAAAAAAATTCATTCCTTTTGATATATCATTTTCTTCCAAATACCTTAAAATACTTAACTCTAGGAATTCTTCCACACCATAGCTCATAGGGGTTCTTATTACTATTTTATCTTCCTTGAAATCAATTGAACACAAAGGAAACATTATGAATATATTTTCTCCAATAAAATTTTAGTAGACTAGCTTCAGTAATCATTGATGTAGCCACTAGATTGAATTGTTTTGTTCTTTATTTTAACAATTCCATTCTGTTGAGGATATCTAGGAGCAAATAACTATATTTTTATTCCATGAACTTTACAAAACATATTAAACTCATGGGAGATGAATTCACCACCTCTATCAAAACTCAAGCATTTTATTGTCAAATTCACTTCATTCTCTACCTTAGCTTTGAATATTTTGAATCTATCTAATGCATCAGACTTCTCTCTAAGAAAAGTAACCCATGTATATCCATAGTAATCATCAATCAAAAGCATAAAGTACCTTTCACCTTATAGAATTATCACTCTTATAGGACCACAAAGGTCTATATGAATTAAATCTAGTAGTTCAGTAGTAGATTGTTCCTTTGATCTGAAGTTGTTTCTAGCTTGCTTTCCAAACTGTCAATTCATGCAAATAGCATTAATAGTCTTTGTAATCCTTGATAGATCGCTTAAGACTTATACTACACAGATCCTCACCAAGTTATCAAAATTCATATTACACATTCTCTGATTCCACAACCAACTATCTTTAATTTGAGTCATAAAGCAATGTCCACCAACACCCTTAAGCTGATATATATTTCCTTTAGATTTCTTTCTTGTAGAAATCATTGCTATGGATCCTTCCCTAATTCCACATCTATCATCCTCAAATACAAGGTTATATCCTTTACTACACATCTACCCAACACTCAAGATATTATGCCTTAAACCCTTAACATAGTGGACATCATCAGTATTATGTTTTCCATTAAAACTTACTAAACCTATCCCACAAATTTTAGCACTAGTATCATCTCCAATCATAACTAAGCCTCTATCATATTTTTTAAATTTTAACAAACTTACTCTTATCATTGGTCATGTGATGTGAATAGCCACTATCAACAACCGAGTATTTATTTTCTTGTATAGCATGTAGGGAATAGATTACAATATCTTCATCTTTCTCTTTCTTCATAGGGAATTCCTTCACTTGTTTTTTAGATTTAATAGAAGAAGGTTCAACTTTTATAGCCAAGAAAAAGCATTCATTGTCATCAAAATCTCCATAATCAGAATCTTCATCAAAAATATTAGCATCCTCATTCACATAATATGCTCTATTAATCTTCTTCCCTTTGTTTTCTTTGTTAAATCTTTGTTTGTTATTAGCTCCTTCTAGACATCTTGAAGCATTATGACCTATTCCTCCATAACTAAAGCATTTAAAGGGTAGCTTACCTTCATATTTTCTAGAGCCTTTCTTCATCCGTCTCACAAATTTGTCTTCTACTTCATCAAGATTCTCTTCATCCAGATCTTCAACTCTTGTAGCTTTGAAAAAAGTTTTTGATTTGGATACATTTCTAAAATTCATATTTCTCATCTCATAAGATGTTAGAGTTCCCAATAACTAATCTTTAGTACAAGTCTTGTAGTCCACATACTCCTCAATAGTAGATACCTTTTCATTGTGTGCATCAGGGAGAGTTCTAAGAATATTCTTCACAATCCTAGATTCATCTACTATAGCACCAAGTCCTTGCATACTACCTACTAGCTCATCCACTCTCTGCACATAGGATTTAATGTTGTCATCATTACACATATGCAGGATCTCAAATTGTGCCTCTAAATTTTGTAACTTTGCTTCTTTAACCTTTTCATCTTCTTCATGCATCTTTTCTAAAGCATCCTAGAATTATTTAGTAGTCTTCAGATTTTGAACTTTAATTAACTCAAAATGTGCAAGATTGTTCTTCAAAATAAACTTCACCTTATTGCTTGATTCATGTGCCTTGATTTCATCAACTATACTTGGACCATTAGCCAAAAGAGTGCAAGTAGTATTATAATATTTTTCAACATCATATCCACAATACTATAGATATCCTTCCATCTGTATCTTCCAAATAGCATAATTTTTTCCATCAAACTTAGGGCATTCAAAAGTGATCTTTCTTGTCATCCTAGACCTTACTTAAGTGGTTAAGCTTCTCTCCAAGGAACCAAGCTTTGATAACAATTGTTGAAAAAGATAACTAAGAGGGGGAGAGAATAAATTGTAGAAAACTTTAACCTTTAAAACTTTCACTAGAATCTAAACCAATCATGAATTCTTTACTCCACTAATATGTTTAATCTTTAAGAGAAAAAAAAAAAATGAAAATCATCACAAAAAAAAATAACACTAGATTTACATGGAAACCCCAATAAGGGAAAATCCATGGTGAGGATTAGCTCACAATATAGATAATATCAAAACTAATTACAAAGGCTCACTTCCAGAGAAGGATGACTAAAAAAATAGGACTCACTATCTGGATCAAGACTCATTGTCCAACAAGGGTTAACCACCTGGAGGGCTCACTTCCATAGAATTACAAAGAAGATAGAAGGGATTTGTTACACTAAGAAAAAATAATCTCAATGCAATAGATATTTCCACCATAGTTCATTCAACCACTTACAAACATGCATGAATGATAGAGTACACCTTCAGCTCACTACATCTAAAAACTCAACAATTATATTTTTCACTGATCTTCCAAACTCACATCACATACACACTAATTCACATTTATCTCACATCTATCTCTCTATTTCTTTTTTCTTCATCTTCACCACTATCTCATCCTATATTTATACCTTCTTCAACTTTGAAACATATCCAAAGTTGTCTATACATCATTTGTATTTACAATTCAAGTTAGGTCAGTTCCAAAACATTCTAGGGTGGAATTAGAATGAGGGCAACCCAAACACACGCTAAGAGACAACCCAAATAAATTATAAGATGCTTCAACATGCTTCTATAAGCTTCAAAAGTAGTGTTTAACAGAAGGTTAGCCAAACCAGTGTAAAACACATAATCAATTAAGCACGCACAACATTAACATGATCCAATCCTTCTAAATAACCAAATTAACTTCAAAATGATCATATCATCTCAACTCCAGAACTGAAAGTCATAAGACTCAAACAAGAAGAAATCCATAACAACTAAATTTCTCCCAGACCTTAGCTAGATACATAGAAAACCATAGTTCACAATTGGTGAACATAACTCACACTATACAATGGACCAGAAGCCCAAAATCTAGATATAGAAGCTTCTAACAACCATGATCAACATATCTGAAACACAAGAACATAGGAGAAAATCTTGAAGAAAAACCAAAGCAACCATTAAACACCTGAAACCTTTTTCCTTTACAATTTTCTCAATATCCTTGACATATAAAACCAATAATCTTCATCCATGACAACAAAAACTAGTTGAAAACTAGTTAACTAGTTGACATTAATGACAACACCTTCATACTTGCTTCAACATCTTCATTCTTGCAACAAAAAGGATGCATTAGTTTCAAGGTTATTAAGGAATTCATTTATGAAGTTGTTCATGTTGTCATCATCTTCTCCAATGATGTCAACATCATGAGGAAGAAATGTGCATTAGGAGTTGAGTGAGCATGAGTTAGTACAATTTTAGGATCATTTCCAAAAGCACAACTTGACACATCCACTAATGACCTCAAGGAAATGCAAAACTAACCAAAGCACATATCCATGATGAAATGTAATGTAATAATGAAGAATGAAAATATGTAAAATGTAATTTTGAAATTAAGAAATACACAAAATGAATTGAAATAAGCTAGATGCAATGAAATAAATGTAACAGAAACTCAGTAAACTAAAATAGAGATCTAACAACAAAAAATAGAAGTACAAAAACAATGTTTTTAATGTTGTAAAATGTAGATTTAGATCTAACATGGGACTAAATCACCTAGAGGGGAGTATGATTCCTAGTTAAGGTTTTCCAAGGGTTCAAATTTTGTAAAATAATCCACACAAAATACCTATAAATTAGGTAAAATCACTTGTACTGTGACTAAATCACCTGGAGGGGTCTATGAGTCTTAGATTAGGGTTTTGAAACTAATTTCAACAAATTTTGAATGAATGGTAGGTTTCTGAGTTTGAATGTTTCCTAGACTAAGTTTAATTACATATTTCAAATGAAATTCAATAATTCAAGATCCAAAAATGCAAGCTATATATGCTTTTACTAATGCAAGATTTAGAAACCCTAGATGCAAATTAACTAATGCAAGATTGAATGCAAAATTAATGTAAGCTAGATCTATGACTATGATGCAATCCAAATCAGAAATAAGGTGTTCTGAAGGCTAGGTTTGCTAAAAAGAAATGAGGGGAATAGGGGTTCCACCTTTTAGGAGATGGAACACAAAAAGGGTTTAGGACCTTCCTCCTTTTTCTTTATATTTCATTCAAGGAAACCTTAGAGATCTCAATCTCAGGATAGAATTAGGTAAAGAGGTCTACAATAAGGTGTCCTAGAGGTTTGATTAAAGACAAAATGGGGTTCACCACTAAGAAAAGTCTTAGAAAGGTGAGTAATGAAAGTAACATGCAAAACCAAACTATATGAACTCAAATCAAAACAACAAATTGGAGATAAAATAATGTGAACCTAAGAAACTGAAGAGGATTGAAATAAGGTTTACACTCTAAAAATTTTAATTTTAAAGCACACTAGGACTCATATGCTAGTAGGGGTGATTTAGTCCTAGTTTATGGTTTCAAGCTAAATCTAGAATTTGATGCTGCTAAATTGGGATCATTTGAAAATTCTTGAAATATGGTATAGTGGGACTCATACACCACAAGTGACGATTTAGTCCTAGTATCAGGGTTGATTTGAAACTCTGATATCATCTAGAGTTCATCTATAGTTTCTCTCCTGTCAAATCTCTAATTCTAAAACACTAAATTATGCTCTATAGATGACTCTTCGTGATCTTGCAATGTAGATGACAGCTTTGATAGCTTTGCAAATTTGACAACTTTTATCCAATCTTGTTATTCAATGGATCTTCAACCTAGATCTGCAAATAACACATCAAAGAGAGGGAAACATGTTCTTTTAGTGGATAGGGTTTTGTCTTGTTCAAACCCCATTTTGGTAATAAAACATTGAAACAAAATCAAATAGAATGAAGGAATGATGAATGAACAAATAAGCTATGTTGCAACTCACCAAATCCTTGGAAAAAAGGTTGTAATTTTGTATGTAATGGCTAGCATGAATGTAGATATTGACTCTTGATTTTATATTATGGATCTTGACTTGAATTCTTGCTTGAATCATAAGAACCTACATCACAAATGTTAGCTCAACATCAAACATGATGCATGATGACTGTGACATGATGCTTGATTTTTTGAATGATGTTCCAAAATTCTTGATAATCACTCTTGAATGATCTTGAATTCTTAGCTCACATTTTCTTATGCAAATTGCTAGGAGAAAATATGTGAAATAACCTTGTATTTATACTTTATTTTATGCAAAATTTCTAAAAATTTAAACACTACAAGCCAACATCAGATCTAGGAGAATATAATCCTACCAATAATTTTAGTTCAAAATAGGTACAAGCTAAGCGGGACTCATATGCTAGTTGGGGCGTATGAGTCCTAGTAGGCTAAGCCCAAGACACAAATTTCAAGAAATTTTTAGTTCTATACCAAATTCACGACTAAGCCCTAAAACATAGGTGGGGCCCATATGCTCAAGGTGTCATATGAGTCCTAGATCACTAAATATGGGCCATACAATCCAAAATCATTAAATTATGATTGGTTGTTAGATATATGTCAGGATTATCCTTGAAAAGATACATTAAATAAGGCTTGTGGATGTAAAATAGGACCAAATAAGGCATGAAAAATCCCAATTTTAGTAGGTAGAGACCAAACAAGTGTGAAAATGTAAAGGAATATATTTTTCTACACTATAGATCCTTTTTCCCATGTGCTCTGAATATGTTGTGGAGCCTTTATTATAGATGTTATTTACAAAATTTTAGAATAAGATGAGCTCCTATGGAGGAATGTAGTAGAATTCATGGATTACACTCTACAAGTATCTTTCTAAAAAAGGGACATGATGGATCCTCCCCATAATTTCTTGTCCTCAAACAATACAAATTTGGATGCTTTAGGATTTCAAGTCCTTTCTAGGTAGAATCTTCAATTCGTAGGTCCTTCTAATGGACAAGATACATAGTTATACTCTTGTTCCTTAGATTTTTTACCTTGGTATCAATCACATCTTTTGGAATAAGGATGGGTTTCCCTTCATCATCAAGGGGTGGTAACTTAGTAGAAAAATATATATTCAATCCCAAAACCTTCTTTAGACATGAAACATGGAAAATATTATGGATTTTGTTGTCTTCCAAAAGTTCCACCTCATCAACAACTTTTCCAACTCTTTGGATTATCTTTTATGGTCCATAAAACTTAGGCTTGACCTTCTCTTCTCCTCCTTTATTGGTGTAAGTATATCTATATGGCTGCAATTTGATAAACACAATATTTCCTACCTAAAATTATCTCTGTATACACTTTCTATTTGCATACATCTTTTGTTGATTATAGGAAACTTGTAGATGATCCTTCAAATTTCTCTAGATGTATTGACTTTGATTAACCAAATCACTTACTTTTGAAACTCTACTATTTGTGAGGACTAATTATACAAAGGTTAATACATCATATCCATAGAGGTCTTTGAATGGAGACATACCAATGGACATGTGATGAGTTGTGTTGTAAGAATATTATCCTAAATGCACCCTTTTGATCTAGGCCACCTACTAACTAGTGACATAATTCCTCAAATATCCTTCTAACCACTTGTTTACAATCTTAGTTTTCCCATTAGTTTGTGGATGATAGCTTCTGCAAGGGGCGATTTTGGTTCCAAGAAAATGGAACAACTCCTTCCAAAAATTATTGAGGAATAAACTATCTATGTCACTAATAATGTTCTTGAATAATCCATGCAACTAAAAAACATCCTTGAAGAAAAATTCTATAACTTGTGGAGCTTTATAGTCACTAGAGATGGAAAATAAATGTGCATACTTGGACAATCTATCCAAAACATAGATGCATTCCTTTCCTTGCACTTTGGGTAATCCAATGATGAAATTCATGGAGATACTTTCTCATTTGTGCTCCATAATAGGAAGAGGTTGTAGTAATCTAGTCAGAAACCCTTATTCCCCCTTGTTCTACGAGCATGTGACACATTCTTGGATGTGTTAGAGAACATCCTCCTTAAAGACCTTCTAAGAAAACATTTCCTTGATCTTTTGATAAGTTTTCTAGAATCTAGGATGCCCTACTATTGGAGCATTATGATAAGCTTCCAATATATTTTCCTTGATCTTAGATCTTAGAACTAGGAACACCCTATTTTTGAATAGTACCAAGACTTCCTCCATTGCATACTAGTCATCCTTCTCTACACTATCCTAGACACTAGTAGCAAAAGGATCCATACCATACTCCTCCATGATGGAGTCATTCCAATTTGTTGATGTGACAGACATATGACACAATGTAGGTCTCCTAGAGAGTGAATCCACCATAGTATTCTTCTTCTCCTTGATATATTCTATAACAACCACAACCATAAAACAAGGAAATTACTAGGAATTTTAACCATGCAGTAAATTCAACCATTCCATGAAAATGGGATATAATTTTTTATTTTCAATAATTGAAATTGCAACTACATAATTGAATACATAAACATTTCATAATAAACTAATTTTACTTTTTAAACTAAACAAAATAAACAAATTTTTCCTTCTACATTTTCAACATAAATAATTACAAATGAATATGATATAACATTTAACTTTTAAGGAACAAGATCAAAGATCCCATATCTAGATACTTCCTATCTCACAAGACTTAGAATTTCATTTGCAAGAGGGAGAGCATCACCCAGGTACTTTACCTCCAACAATAGATTGACGGTTCCCCACACACCTTCCTAACTAGAAGTGGTCGTAGCCTTCAACAAAGTGTATAATTAAGAACCCCTAGTATTTCCATCTAAGCTCTAGTGTTGTACCCTACTTAACCAATACCATCAAACATCTATGGATACCTTCTAACTATACATTCCAACTCTAATTAAGAAAATCCAGAAGACAATGAACTCACAATTGCAAGGAAATACTATTGCACTCTGGAAAAATTATTTCAACTATGTTCAACCACTACTTATGAGTGGAGTCATTTGTTCACCCATATCTACTTGACTTGGAGTACCTTATCTAGCATAAGGTTAATAACATCCTATAGACTAATTGATTCTACTATCAAAGGTTTACATTCATAATTTTTTACCCAATAAGGTGCACAATATGATTAGATTGGTAAAACATCTTAGACAATTAATTCCCTTGTTATTTTCCTATAACATCTAGGTTCTAGGCTACAACCTCTAATTTAAATCCTAACACAAACCATGAGTTTTACCATCTTACCTATTCTTAGGCTTCTTGGCAATTATTGATGACACTAATCCATCATCATGACATACACATGGTCATATAAAAGATATTGAATTTACATCATACAAGCATGGATATAATGTCATTTAAGCCAAATAAAGGATTACTTCCTCTTACTCAAGTTTCAAACTTCTAGTAACAGGTCATAAGGTTGGGTTCATAAATTATCATAAGAACTAATGGGTTTCTCAATATATATTTCATCAAAATTTCAAGCAACGAAATATCATGATAAACCTCAAATTCTCATTAAATAAACAAAATAATACACTACTTAATTTTATTTGAATTTTTTAATGAAATAATTCATCAATCTTGTCATTTCCCTAGCATTTGAACTATGTTTTCTTTTATGATTTCATATATATTAAACTATATAAAAGGTTATATAAATTTATCTTTTCACTCTTATTTATAGAAATGATAATAATTAAATGTTGTTGGAAGTTCAAGATTGCATCATATGGTTGTCCTTAATGTTATCAAGCTTTCATTGATTTAAACATAGTACCACATGTATGACTAGTTTATCAGAAGCTATTTCACATTGAATTTGATTGTTATGTGTGAACTGGCATGTTTTTTGGTTTGGTTCCTACCATGTGACAAACTATGATTTGGATAAATATTGGCCACTGGCATATGCAACAATTTATGGATGTTTTGGCCAACCTAATCAATTTGCAAGATACATACATATATATTCAAATGTGTCTCCAAAAAGAAGGAAAGAGAAAAGAAGAAAAGAGAGAAGAAAAGAAGAAAAGAGAAGAAAAGAAGAGAAGAGAAGAGAGAAGAAAAGAAAGAAAAAGAAAAAAAAAGGAAGATGAGAGATGTGAGGTTATAAAAGAACATAAAGTCAAAGAAATGTGTGGTTGCAATAGAATATAATAAACAAATCAAGCAAAGACAAAAGTGTTCAATCTAACCAAAAGTATAGAGGGATTACTAAGCTTTAGCCGAAACTGAATTCAACACAAGAAAGGTGTTATTCATCAGTTCACTTTTGGTTGTAAGAGATAAATTTTGTATTTCTAGAAGTGAGCCAACTTCTTTGTATCTCTGTGGTAGTGAGCCCTCTAGGTTGTAGCCCCGTGGATAGTGAGTCCTTATTTTAGGGAGTGAGCCTTATCTTAGGCAGTGCAATTTTTTGTAATCATTTTTATATTCTCTATAGTGTGAGTTAATCTTCACCATGATTTTTCCGTCATTGGGTTTTCCACATAAATATGGTATTATTGTGTTTGAGCACTTGCATTTGATGGTTAATCACTTAATCAGTTTATGTGTTAGTTCTAGTAATTGAATTTAAGGTTATAATCTGTGACAACTAATTCAACCCCTCTTAGTTGTCCTATCCAACAATTGGTATCAGAGCAAGGTACTTTGGAATAAGTTTAATAGCTTGAAGGAGATCTTGGAAATTTAATGATCTGAAGGGATTTGACTTAGATGAATAATTGAGAGTAGAGACCTCAAAGTATGAAAATGAAGATTTGAAAGAAAATGTCAAGCAGGCAAGTAAATGTATTTAGAAACTAAGAAACTAGATCTGGAAATTTAAGTTGAAACATAAAGAAGTTTACCAAGAACTAAAAGAAGCAAAGGAGACTATTGAAAATCTAAGGATGAAACTTGAAGAAAGCAAAAGAATGGAAGAAAATCTAAAATTGGAAATCAGAAAAAGCAAAAAAATTATCAATCAAAAGACAGAAAAATGTGACAAGCTTGAATAGGAAATAGATATTCTTAAGTCTGATCTGGAAAGGGGAAAAGGTTTTCAAGAAAAATTTAAGATATGCTCGGGAATTCTTGATGAATTAATTTCATCTCAAAAACCTACAAAGGATAGAGGTGGTCTAGGACTTGAAGAAGGACAAAGTTCAAAGACTAATCCAAGTCTCAACAAAATGAATAATCAAAGGAAATTTCAAGGAAATACTTATCAGGGCAAAGATAGAAGGATCAATACCGAAAGTATGTTGTAAGTCTAAGATTTAGAGAGGGGGGTGAATTAGTATCTTCTTAAATTTTCTGATCAGATACAATCCAACTATTCCAATGCATACAATAACAAAGATAAATAAGAGCATTAACATAGCATGGAAGCACAACACATGAACACCAAAATGGGAAAAATCATGGTGAGTGTTAGCTCACAATATAGTATAACTAGTTATAACATAATACAAAAATGGATGGCTCACTGCCAGGACTCACTATCTAAAACAAAGGATCACTGCCTATAGAATTACAATGATTGAATGGATTTCAAACAGAAAATTAACTAATAGAGTACACCTAATGAGTGCAGATTTAGTTCCAAATAAAGCTCGGTAAACAAACTTGAAACACTTCATCATGTTCACACTACTTCACATCATCACATCACTTCTTTTCACTTCTTCAAAAACTGTCTGTTATATATACCCAATCTCTTCACAATCATCAATTAGGTTGGCCTAATTAGATGCACTTCTTATTCATAAAAATATCATCTATCAGCTAGAAGATCTCAAAAAAACTTCTCACAAAGTAGTTAAAAACATTTCACATACTACATCATGTCAGCTCAAACCAAAAATGGTTCGTATAAATGTTATTTTTACAAAATTAATCCACGGCATCACAATCAACCCAAGAGATCAGCCAAGAATAGACCTCGACACAAAAATCAGCTAATAGAGTAATACCACTATTCCATACAAGCACTAGAGCACATAATATTCTAAATGTACATGTTTCCAGCAACCATAATGAACATCTCAAAATCACAAACAATGACTATTATCTCTGAAGAAATCTAAACAAAAATACCAAAGGATG
Source organism: Sequoia sempervirens (assembly GCA_007258455.2). NCBI lineage: Eukaryota > Viridiplantae > Streptophyta > Pinopsida > Cupressales > Cupressaceae > Sequoia > Sequoia sempervirens. Next base: position 6,756 of record VDFB02373264.1, on the reverse strand, counting down.
TAAAAAAATACCAGATTAGATACTAGACCAAAATACCAGAGCAACTTCAAACTTATTCTTGTAATTGTACCTCAAATATCATGATGACATCAATGACAACACAAAATAACAAAAATTCTTCATTTTTCTAACAATCTCCCCCTTTGTCATTGATAGCAACATGTGCCAAAAATAATATTTACAAAAATCCTTATTTACAACACCGCTCTCCCTAACTCGCACTTCTCCTTATTTACACCAACATTTCATTGTACTTTACTCCCCCCTTGACATCAAGGACAAAGGGTGTGCCAAAAAATAATTGAAATACATTAAAACAAAGAAAGCAAAGAGAAAATGTATCAACCAGAGGATGAAGAGCCTTGAAGCTCCTTCAGAATACCTTCCTAGACTATTTTTCCTATTTCCCAGCCATCGTTTGTTGCAGTCAACATCTTGTTCAAAGATTCCAGCTCTATCATAGTTTCTTCAACACTGTCTGGAGCATTAGGAATCAAGTTTATCTTCTCAAGCCTTTTAGTGCATGAAAAAGCCTCTCCAACCAGAGTGTATTCCACTCTTACAATATCACTTAACTAACTAAACTTTCTAATAATTTCTTCCTTTTTTTTAGAAGGAAAATAAAAATTTTCTATGTAGTGATGGCCTTCCAGATTTACCTGTATTTATCTTTAGATACACTATAAATACTAGAAATGGTAGACAACTGAGACTCAATGGAGTCCATGACAATCTTCATATTTTGAGTGGCATCCGACCAGTTTAAGCAATAAGAGAGAACAACATCTACCTCTAATTCACAAACCTTCATGATGAGGGCATAGCTCGAGACACAGAAAATAACCCACAAACAAGAGAATAATTTTATTATTCAGAAAATGGAGCTTCTTACATGTAGAGGATCTCAAATCCCCAAGTTCTACAACACATGCAAGTTACAGAAAGCTACAGAATAACCCTTCCGCAATATGTGAGCTTGTCCCCAAAAAGTTACCCAAAAATTAGAAACCTGCCCATAAATAGAGCTCCTCTTTAGTTTGGAGCCAAAACAACATTAAAATTTTAGTTAAGGTGGTTTGGCGCCAAAAATTAGAACTTGAAGTTCAAATTTTAAAAGAACATTTGCAATTGTATCTTCTAGAAAGTGCGCCAACTTCCCGGGGCCATAACTTTTGATCTGGGGCTCTAATTCGCGAACCGTTTGAATCGTTGGAAAGGTCTCAAAGTCAAGAACGTGCTTGAAATAAACTACACCAATTTCTATAACTTTTGGGGCCAATTAAGGAGAAATCTAAGCGCATCAAATCTAGCTCTAAGATTTTCACCGCAACTGGGAAACTAAAACTACAATATCTTTCAACCCAGGAATAGAAAATAAAAATCATAAATTAAGAATTTCATTATGACAAAAAGGGTATCCAAAAATGTAAAAACATCTAAAAATTGAGAAACTTGAAATTTAACTATTTTTGCGTAATGCAAGATTGCCCTTACACCTCTGGATGCTCCTGCATCAGACACCCAGGGTAATTTGAGAAGTGACCCCATCACACATCTTCAAATGGTGGGAGGAAAACCCAAATGGTTGACCTCACCTTAGACAACAAGATGACCTTCAATAGGCCTTCCATTCCATTTCACCAGATATTCTTCATACTGCTTGTTCCTGCTACTCCTTCCCACACAACTATCCAGGATTTCTTCAATCTCCTCCTTTTCTGAAGTAGGTGCTAGAATCCCACATTGTTCCATCATTGGTACTTCCTCTAGGCCACCTTCATGATACTCTGTCAAATCTGAAATGTTGAACACAGGGGAAATGTTGAATCCATCCGACAACTCTTTTCTTACCCCTCCTCATATGTATTCCCCTCAATCATGCCTCTTCAAAATTTTATAGGGACTAGAATTTCTTCATCTTCAATTCTTATATGTTCCCACCGAAACCTTTCTTTCCTCAAGTGGACCATCACTTCATCACCAATCTAAAACTCATTATACCTCCTCTTCTGATCTGCCTTAGACTTATACTGCATATTCATCTTGTTAATATGTTCTTTTACCTTCTCATGTATATCCTTGATGTGTGTTGCAAAATTTTTGACTTCAGCACTTATTTTCTTCTCTTGGTCCATCTTCCTCAATTCTGGAGCTATTTTGGGGCTACCTCCATACACAATCTAGAACGGTGATCTACTAAGCAAGCAGCTTCGGGCTTGCTAGGAATGTCGTAAGAAAAATCCTCAGCCTCGGGTGGGTAAGATCAAGTCCCATCCCTTGGGATTATCTCCTACCAAACATCTCAGTAGATTACCCAGACTCCTGTTAACATCCTCTATCTGCCCATCTATTTGTGGATGATGTGCAGAACTGAACTTCAACTCTGTCTTCAGCTTCTTCCACAAGGTCCTCCAAAAGTACCCCACAAATTTGGTGTCACGATCTGAAACAATACTCTTTGGCAGACCATGTAGCCTCACCACCTCTTTGAAGAATAAGTCAGCAATGTGGACTGCATCATGGGTCTTCTGACATGGAATGAAATGTGCCATCTTCGAAAACCTATCAACCACCACAAAGACTGAATCATTCCCTCGTTGTGTCCTTAGCAAACCAAGAACAAAGTGTACATGCCTTTATATATTCCATGGCCTCTTTTGTTGTGGCAGCTGATATAAGCCTATATTCTCGATCACCCTAAAGCCATCCGGACATACCCTATAGCTTTGTGTACAAACTTCTTCACATCTTTGTGATAACTGAAATAATAATAATGCTCACCGATAATGGCAATAGTCTTATCCCAACCAAAAATGTCCCTCGCCATTCCTCCACTATGCTTCTCCTTTTATCGTTCTCCCTCATGGAACTCCTCAGGATACACAATCGACTTTTCTTAAATAACATGCCATTCTGGATTATGAAATCCAGCCACCTTGTCCTGTCCACTGTAACAGGTTCCTTGCAAGCTTTCCAAGCCTCAGTGAAATCAGGATCTTTTGCGTACAGTGTTTTAAGTTCATTGAACCCAACCACTTCAATCTGCATTTTTGTCATCCATGTATGCCTCCTACTTAAGGCATCTGCAACCCTATTTGACTTCCCACTCCTATGTTTCAAAACAAAGGTATAACTCTGCAAAAACTCTACCCATTTCATATGCTTCTGATTTAATTTTCCATGACTATTTAGGTACTGCAAGGCCTGATGATCAATATATAGAACAAATTCCTTCGACAACAAATAATGTTTCCATTTCTTTAATGCTTGAACTATTGCATAAAATTCCTGATCATATACATAAATACTTTTGCTTGGCATCATTTAACTTTTCACTGAAATAGGCAATGGGCTTACCTTCTTGGCTCAACACTGCTCCAATGGCACAACCACTAGCATCACACCAAACATCTTTGTTGAAACTGAGGATAGAAAGGTTGCTATGTTACCTCTCTCGGCTTCACATTAATAGTTCAAAAAAACATTTTGCCACTCCAGTGCTCCACTTGAATTCTTTTCTATTCCCTCTCATTGTTTCAGTTAGGGGTCCACAAATACTACTGAAGTTTCTAATGAACTTTCTATAAAAACTAGTCAAACTATGGAAAGATCTCACCTCGGTAGCAGTTCTTGGGGTAGGCCATTACAGAATAGCCTTCACCTTATCTGGGTCCATCTTGAGACCTTATGTTGAGACAACAAACCCCAAGTACACTAACTCCCTCTTCACAAAACTACACTTCTTTAGATTAAACAATAGTTTCTCTTCTCTTAACTTCTCAAAGGCTCTCTAAATATGCATCAGATGCTCATCCAATGTCTTACTAAAAAATTAAAATATCATCTAAACACACACACAACAAAACTTCCTGTAAATTTTAGTACCCTCGCTCATGAGCATGAATGTGCTCGCTGCATTGCTAGCCCAAAAAGGCAATGACTCAACCACACTCGCATAAGCTCTCGGGTCTTAAAGGTAGTCTTTCATTCATCTCCCTCTCAAATCCAAATCTGGTGATATCCACTCTTGAGATCAATTTTTGTGAAGTACTAAGCTCCACTCAAATAGTCCATCAGGTCATCCATCCTTGGTAGGGGAAATCCATACTTGATTGTTATTCCCTGTTTATGGCCTCGTGAATCTATACACATCCTCCACTCCCCCATCCCTTTCTCTTTGGTGCTAGTACTCATGTGTACTACACATGGACTCAAACTCTCCCCTCGTGATCCGAAATCCAACCACTTCCAATTTAAAATGCAATGATTTAAATTGTTTCCACAAATTAATTCCAAAACTTTTATGCACAAATTTTAATATAATAAATAAAGCTCAAGTAAAGACTTTGAAATTAAATGCATATAATAAATTGATCAACAATTTCATCCAAATACATTCAATCATGCTATAAATAAATTATTAATTCAAAAAAAGGATTTAAAGGATTTAAAACAACTTTATTGCTCAGATAATTCACCAGAAATTAATACTTATCTTTGAAATGTGCAGAAGTAATCCCAACTATTGCTGGAATGGTCCTTGGTTCAGCCTCTTTCGTCTGTGAGTAGTCTGGGAGGAAAGCAGACTTGGCTGCTCTACACGAGTGCTGGTTCCACCGGAACAATGCTCAACACTCATGCCACAAAAACCATGCCCTGGCCAGGACCATCCTGAGTGCACGCACTTGTACCCCAGGTTGGACACCCACTGTAGGAGTGCCCCTTCTCTGTTCTACTCACAGCCTGCTAACCTTGAAACCCTATTCCCGCAATGTGCTCCACTTTATTTTCCTCTTTTTTCATGCCTCAAGAATTTAGTTTTCACGGGTTTTATACAACACAAAGGGTAGTTCCAACCGACACACCCTTTTACAAATAATAATTACATCCCGTGAACACTCTAATTATTATTTTATTGCATTTTCTTTCTAGAACTATTACATTAGTTCTTATATTTATTTACTTATTTACTTTTATTCTATTTTCTTTTTCTTTTTCTTCCACGGGGAAAAAGTCTCATAACAATTCTCCCCCTATTGTTTAGCTGCTCCCTTAGTAGCTGGATGATTTTCTGCATCACACATACATATATAAAAAAATAGCCTTTAGTTAAACAAATGAGGATATTGGTCTTTAATAAAATAAACATTTTCCCAAGTAGCACTATCATTATCACAATGACTCCATTTAACTTTTACTTCATTTATAACTTTTTCTTCTCTTAATTCATAGATATCTCCCTTTTTTAATTGTATTTTAAGTTAAGTAATTACAAGAAAGCATATATATATACTTTTTTTCCAATGACAAGAGTTGTACATACATAAATATTAGGAATTTACAATCAAAGAAACTAATGGTAGTCTATGTGTTTACTCACATATATTTCAACCTTATCAATTTTCTCTCATGTTACCAATTTTCTTTAATATAGATATTTTAAATCTTATATATGTAACTTGAACATTAAATCTATAAAATTATTAAATCATCTCCTGAAATATCATATATCTAGTGAAACGACATACATATCCCATACTATGTAGTCAACTCATTGATGAACTATATAATTGATATACTTCAAATATATTCTAAGATGATAATCATGTATTCCGGACTACATGAGTATCCTCTTTTCCTATATGTCAAGTATAATTGAATGAAAACAAGTAAAAGTATCCCTAAAAAGAGTTCATATCTTTCAATATATGCACAAAGTTATTGGGTTGATCAAGTCCAATAACAAGGTACAATAAAATAAAGCATGGTAATCTTTCTAGGTATCTTAACAATCATACATTGAGTACTTTCATAGAAAAACATTAGGTCTAATATTTCCTTCACTATTAACACAAGGGAAAATATTGGTTAAAAATGATAATTTGACTAGAATAGTGATGATTTGCATAGACTCATGTCCTATGATATGAGACACGACAAGGCCATTGGGACCTCCAAATAATCAATAGAGGCAATGTTGTTTAAAGAAAGCAACAAAATTCATTCAATAATTTCTTCTGTTATGTTTTCCTTCATGTAAGGAGGTTCATCACAATAAATCTCTATATTAGTGATCCCAATAAATCATACAAAATCCTTTTGTCACACTTCTCATGTTTTATCCACAAAGCAATCCAATATTTGTCAATATGACTAGGATACTATTATCTACCAAAATATGATTAGGCTTGAGATCTCTATAAATGAATTCTAACTTGTTAAGGTTTTTATGCACATTTATTCATAAATTTCTCCTATAAAATATATAAATTATACCCCTATATATGAAAAAAATCACATGCTAGTTTGACAATCTCTATCTTTGATTTATTTATGCCCTATATAGTATTTTATTGCATATCTGAAACCAATCATAAGCAATCACCCAAACCATATATCATGGTTTATTTGAGGCCAAGAAATATGTCTAACATACATAGTGTTCCCTAGCATAATAAAGTGGCTTAGTAATTATCCCTTTTTACAAAGGTTGTCTCTTATAATCACGAATCTCTCTTTTAAAAGAGTTTTCTTAAATATTCTTCATTACTCTATTTTTTATTTTATTTTAATTTAGGAACAAATATCTATTCAATAAAATAAATTAGGGTTATCTCTCCCCCTATAAAACTTCAACATGTTTTCGTGTTTAATCATAAAACATTATTCCATTCCAACTAATGTATTTAAACAACAAAATATTTTCAAGGTTCAAGATGTAGAGAAAAACTCACCTATGATTTTATATCCTATAAA